>NQII01001323.1:312642-335292 GCA_002778355.1 Clitarchus hookeri
CCCAGATTTGGTTTTAATTTGTAATAGGGGGCGGCTTGTTATCGTGAAATACGGTAACAGCTGAACAGATGTCTACGAAGACATCAACAATCAACATTAATAATTAAATACCTTTTTACTGTTCATTTAGTTTAACTTTACACAAACAACTGTACAACCAACCAAAAAATAGCTGCAGCAATACACCAGACAATGCAATGCTGTCTCACCTGTAAAGCGCTGACTATTTATTGATTTGCCTTTTGGACTCAAAATAAGCGTAGCTACCTGTAAACTAAATTTTTTTAACTCCAACTTAATTTTATTTAATATTTAATTCATAAAACTTTTTTACATGTCCCGTAAATTATATATTTTTAAAATATATGTATTATTATTTTATTTGTGTTTTTTACTTTACTTACATTCCCTTTTGATTTGGGTAGCGTTTATGTATTATGGTTGTGGACTAATTGCTATTATTATTATTGTTTTCATTATTAAAAATGTTATATAACAAAAGAAGATTTTTTACTGCAGATTAAAGTAAACAAATTAAATTTTCTCCGGAGAAAGACTTCTGTTAATATCTTGTTTTTACGTTTAGGTGCAAAGTGCTATTCATATACAGTGAATGTTTTTTTTTTTTTTTTTTTTTCAAGAATTATTTTATTTTGCAGATCGTTTTGTTTAAACGCTAGTATACGCATGTTCTTATGTTTTAAATTTTATCTCGGATATTTTTTTTTTTTTTGTTTTATAATTAACATACTTCTCCTGAAAACCCTTTAAGCGCATGCAGTTCGTGAATCTCAGGCATCCACACTGTAGAATATCTTGTTTCTGCTTCTCAAAGTGCACTTGAAGACTACAAATTAAGACAACGTCTTGCTCATTGCGATAGTGTCGGAGCTAACGCATGTTTTGAGTAAGCTATGTTTCGTAACCGGCCTGTACTATGAATGGGAACATGAACATAACTTCAGAAAAAAGCACTTGGCAGTTACGCCCATTTCGGAGAAAATTACCCATTTTGTTTCTCTTTTGCCTTTCGGCGTGTACGCAGTGCTTCATAATTTTTCTGTACTGCAGTCAATCTGCAGCAGTCAATTATAGTAACTGTGTAAGTTTTCCTTTAGTTACTTATATTCAGTGTTTTTGGAAGGCAAATCTGGTTTGAATTAGTAATTCAGCAGCGTTGCATTGTAATTAGACATTTTTTTCGTTTAGCTGCGAAATGTTGGGTCGGTAATCGACCGCTCCATGCCTTACCTGAATGTTTCGCATTTTTATATTATCATGACGTGAACGAGTTTGTATTTATATATTCAAAAATACCAGTTGTTTAACAAAATTTTTAAAAGCATTTACCCACAATTCGGTACCATCATTAAGTGTGGAGTGATAAAAGATGTCCAGTGAAGTTCTACATCTCAAGCTAGAAAAATACCAGGTAAATAGCGTTATATTTATTTTCTCAGGTGTATACACAAAATACATTACGTGAATCGGTAATTTAATCGGGCATCAATGTCTGTATTGAAATATTTGCCGTATAGAATTAGTGTAATTTAGTTCCATACATTGCATTGCATTGCATACAACCTTGAAAAGTATTTGCTGGACAGTTAGTAAATAAGTTTCAACCAGATGAGCTTCGTTTTGGTGGCAATAAATCGAATTCATTCTTGGCGCACTCTCTTCCGGAGAAAATAATTTTTATTTCGCATTGTAATTAGGATCCACTAGCCCAACAATGTTAAAACTGTAATAAAACGTGTGTTTAGATGCAGTCGCATTTTTTTCTGGCCATATTTTGGTACTATGTGCCTTGATACAAATGGTTTGCGTGTATCCTTGTCTACATGTAAAAATTAACAATGCAGTGGACCTTAAGCCGTAGTATTTAGACCAGTTTCCCTGTGACTATAATATGGAACTGTTTTACATCACTTAATGTCTATTACACAGATTATTTCAATAGCACGTAAAATAAAATATCAGGTGCAACTTATTCAATACTAACCTCTTTTCAAACCTTGCTTTCAGAATTGTTTAACTAACGAAAAATCAGCCATAATGAAACAAGAATATCAACCTCTTAATTGCCACGCTACTTAGTAGAGATCAACTTGCTGCAATCGTACAGTTATCTATACAAGAACTTAAATGGTTTGAAAAAAACCAATTAATTACTCTTAATGTTAAATTCGTGCTACTGAAAAAGTTTTTACACTATTTCATAAGCCATTATGTAAAATAATTAAAATGTTTGTTATGTTAATGTTCTGTTAGGTTATAATTCATATTTTAGTTATTAGTGCAATTGTCAATGACGTAACAGTTATTTTAACCCAGCTTGCTGGTTTGAGATGCCGACACTTTTACACACCGATCTAAGAGTACCTTGAAAAAAATTTGCTGATAAATGTATTTGATAATAATTTCACTACCCCTATGTGCACATCTACTCTGTTTCACATAATTTATTTTTGCTTTAACTTGACAAAAATATTGTCAACATTTTTTATACCAACATTACCCTTTAACATGAAATTCTTATTGTTACATACACTGTAACTCTATCACAGTAGAGTCAGTAAAATAAAAGCCGTAAATGTAACCATTTGATATTGTTGTCACAACAAATTGGGTATTGACCACGTCAGATTTTTCCAGCCGACAAAGGTTATTCAATTGTGAGAAAAGTATATATTTTGATTCTACCAAAATCTGTATGAAATTTAAAGATAATCACATCATTAGTTCATCGCGTACTCGAGGAATGGTCGCGTGTTCTAAATACACAGTTGATGTCTAAACACATTATTTTTAAATACGTTATTTCGTTCAAGAGAGCGTGTGCAGATGTTTGTAGCAATATCAGTTTGGTTGTGTGAACAAAATATTGTTAAATGTAAACTAAATGCTCCTACAAGAAAATATATTTAGCACCAGAAACTAAAATCTTTTTCTCAGTGTTTAAGCAGCGGTTAACCCGAAATTCCCTACCAAAGAAAGTGATACCAAAACGTAGCTAACATCGAGCATAAGACGTTGCCTTTTTCATGTTGCCAGAAGGATCACCGATCTGTGGGCAGCATGCACTAGATGCTACTGGTCGAAAAGGCAGTGACGCACTCTTGGCTGCAAAGTCTAAATAAATACCCATACATCTCGAAAACAACTGTCAGGATCTCATGGTGTACAAGGTGTTTTTGAGGAATATGTCGAAATTCAAACCACATCATCTATTCACTAGTGTAAACAGAAAATCCTAGTAGCAAAATGTTCGGAATATATATATATATAATGTTTTAATATAATTAAAATTTAGGCATAACGCCGGGAGTCTGCAGCTTTACGTATCTGCGTGCACTACAAGTTGCGTATCACGAAGGCGAATGGAATTGGTGCGATCATGCACATGCGATAATACGTTCCGATCGTAGCTAATGTTGTGATTCCGTTCGCCTTCGTTGTATGCAACTTGTTGTGCAAGCAGATTCGTGTAGCTGCGGAACAGATTCGTGTAACTGCGGACTCCTGGTGTTGTTATGCCTAACTTCAGATTAAATTTGAAAATACTAGACGAATTTTCCGATTATTTTGCTACTAGGATTTTTGTTTATATCAGTCTATAGATGCCGTGGTTTGAATTTCAACATATTATTAAAAAATACCTTTTATATTAATGAATGTCTTAGTTTATATTTGGTTTTTCAACAGGCATTTTTTATGCACAATATGTCTCGACTAATTTCAGTATATTCTAGTTGCACTACAGCTAAGTCAGAGGAAATGTACAAACTTTCCAAAGCAGTTACGTCCATATGCAGTGATATGACCTCAAATCAGATCCACGTTTGTTTTATAGTGCTACTGGCAAAAGAGCAGTCCAGTGTTGGAATACATCGGGGGGGAGGGGGGAGGAGGTTTACTGCGCAACTCGTATGCGGACTCTGACCCATATTTCCTCTATGCCTGGTAGCATAACACGAAGTGGCCAATGGCATAAATTCGTGACGTGTATTGTTAATTTATCAGAATAACTCGTGGCCTGGCATTTATTTTTACAGATACCAGAACCTTGCACAAACGCTTCACTCTCTTTTTTCAGTGACTCTTTCTTAACATACACAAACAACCACAACCATGTTTAATTTTTGTGTGTTTTGATGAACTGTTACGTTTTGTTAAAAAAAATTCTTCTTGTTTTGAGTGAACCTATCCCCTTAGCTTTTAAAATGATAAAATATGAAAGGAAACACTTTAAGTTATTGCTAATACAAATGTAAACCCAGATGCAAGATATAATATAGAATACAGTCCCGATTTTTATTGCAGCAGGGTCAATATTTTTACGGGTTTTTTTTGTATTGTGTGGACTACAGTGACTTTGCACACACTTAGTCATTAAAGTGCTACGTTGCCGAGAAAGGGCATAACTAAAGCAGCAATAATGGTTTTATTGTCTATCACACACGCTTCTTGTAAAATTACGGCTATCAATCATCTAAAATCTCAGCTACTGTAATAATACTGTTGATATTTTCCGGTTCAGAAACATTCCTACTGTAAAAGTAGCCTAATAGCAAAATAATAAAAAACAGTACTTTTCTATAAGTATGATATAGGAAAATTAACGATCCCCTCAAGAACTTCCCCTTAATACCGTACGTATTAAAGGTATTTTGGTATTTTCCATTATGTGCCAATAATTCAAGTGTTCGCCTTGTGAACGTGACTGACTGTGGCATTATTGGCACAATATTCTGCTTCCTTTTTCTATTTACTACAACTACTTCAAAGACAAGGATATTTATGTAGACAGTTGAATAAAAAATCATAGCTGTAAATCAAAATGCAATTAGTTTCTTTCAGTTTTTTTAACATACCACATTATATATAGTATAATATGAAGTGCTCATTACCTTAATACTATTCTACAATACGATACTTAGGATTGCTTAACAAATGTCAAAAGTTGCATATTGTTAAATATAAAAATACATTTTATCTCAAATAAATATTAACCACAAAACATCCAAAAATTTAAATATAAAATGTAAAAAAAGCCATAAAATAATATACACAATTTTTTTCGGGCATCCAAAAATGCGATAAAAATTGNAAATATAAAATGTAAAAAAAGCCATAAAATAATATACACAATTTTTTTCGGGCATCCAAAAATGCGATAAAAATTGAAATTTACATTACTTCAAGTGACAATAACTTAAGTGAACACTTTTTTCCTATATTATAAATAAAAAGCAGTCACTATTATTTTAAAGCGANTAAGTGAACACTTTTTTCCTATATTATAAATAAAAAGCAGTCACTATTATTTTAAAGCGAACACTATAAAAATGTAGGCATAATTTATTTTTGCAGTTCATATTTGTCTTAGCCTTTAAATTCCTGAGTAAAGCATTTCATGAGATCAATAGAGCAAGCTCCGCTCGTATTCAAGTTAATAATCTACGCACGTGCAGTTGTAGTAAAGGTTTTTAGTAATTAACCACCACTACAGAAAACATATCTAAAAATATAACTTTTTACATGTATTTTTGATTTGCTGCACAAAAGAATATTTTAAGACATAAATAAGAGAGCACTAAAAATAAAAAATTTTTAAAAATTGTATTACAAAAGCAATACTCTAAATTCACAGGGTAATCTATTAATGCTTAGGATTGTGTCTCTTCCATAAAGTTTTCAGGTGATAAAACTTGCCGAGTCCCACATTAACTTTACAAAGTACGGTTTTTCGTAACTTTCGTGAACGCAAACATCACATTAGGACACCAAAAAATTTTTGTAACAAATATACTTTTACAGAGTTATTTTGCCTTGCAATCATTTGAAAGAATGTTATTCTTAACGATGTCTGTTTCGATTAGATTTGTTGTAAAATTCAATAGCTTGGTATTTAAACAGTTTTAAAAAAGAACATTTAGATAATCATTTAATATACAAGATTTGTACACGTGTGCTTATTCATATTTCTTAAACAGTTTCCTTAAAAAATTTAGTTTTCAAGCCGTAGGTATTATATAAAATATTTGTACTGATTTAGAATTAAGTAGATTTGTAAATAAGTTACATTGACCACGCTTTAATTGAAAACTATTTTTTTTAATTAGGGAACAGGTGTTCATATATCAAACATCAGTATTCATCATCCCAAAAAAAGTTAGAAAATTTTTAAGGTAATAAATTTTACCCAAAATTAAAAAACTGCACTTGCCTCTCCAGGTAATATAAATTTGCTTGACAACGTATTGATAGAATGGGTTTCCAAAGTCGGGATCCGAATTTGTATGTCTATAACAAAACTTCCAACATGCCAAGTTTTTTTTATTTTCTGTGCAAGTTACATTATTATTTTCGGTAGCATATAAAATCTGTTACATTTATTCCTCATTCTGACTGCTTCTGCTTGAGGGAACATACGCCAAACTGACTAATTTACAAAATCTGCCTGAGTCAGAATTAACAATTTATACATAAAATCCAAAAACTTATAATAGTACAAACAAATTACAATTTTTTTTTATTTATAAGAATACACGTCAACGTGTATAAAAACAAAAGCAAAAACATTTCACTGTATGTTCTTTCCTGTTAACACTTACTTGTATTAATTATGTATATTTACTTATGAAAATTCGGCTTCCTAACTAGTTTTCAAATGTAAAATTTCGTTTAGAACAAATTTTCCCCTTTATACTCATGTATTAGGGAAAACATTTTTTAAAATCCAATTCAGCGCTGGCCTGGCATGTTTCAACATAATTATAGAAGCATGGGGTGGGGAGGGGAAGACTACATATAGCTTCTTCGCGGTTAATTAAACACTTTTGAATACAACTTTTCGAAAAAAAAAAAAATAATTCTGCTCCTAACTGGATAAATTTTAATGTAAAAATTGTAGGTAGAGCATCATGAACAGTATTTCATCTTAAAGTGGTCATTCGAGCACTTCAGGGGTATTTTGAAACCAGCAATAACCCCATTTAATTCAGGGTAATTTATTATGGTTTTAGTAACAGATGAGGTACATTATTATAAATTTTACTTAATTTCATTACAAGAGTGCGTTTTATAAAATCACCTGTAAGTGGTGGTTTCATCGCGAACTTAGGCATAACGGCAGTTATAAAGATAATAATGAAACCAATCCCTACGTCTGATTTTTGAGAACGCATTTCAAACCAAAGTAACTGCATATTTAATATAATGCGGTAATAAGTTTCACCTTTTTTTTTTCATGATTAGAACCAAAACAAAATTAGCCTTCGGGTAGCGTAGTGTGCCTATGAAAATTTCCAGTGGCATCTTAAAGTCTTATTAAAAGTGCAAAATGGAATGGTCGCAAATTAAACTGATTCCTTTTTTCGTATATCGCAGAGATATATCAGAAATATCACAACAAGGGAAAACATTTGATTTTAGCAAGTTTGTACAGTCACTTAACCCTTTCAGGCACGGTGGTTAATACGGTGGATGTTGCCTAGTAAGCGGATTTTATTAAGTACACCACACACGAAATAAAACGTGTAATAAGGTAAGTACCTCACATGGGGCAGGCATTTTTCGTAGAAAATATTTTACTCAAAGCAATAAAGATCTTATGTCAATAATTTCAAACACAAACACCAGTTTATTGGTTCTGGCGTATTGCCAGGACGCTGTACTGGTATTTGTTGTAGTTCTAAACGAAAATAAATTTGTTCACTGCAACGCCTAAAATAACATACTACTACAGTCAAGAACCATGTAGACTGACTGTCGCATAGGACGTAGGCAATTGTGCACTACAGCGATGTTCAATAAGTTAGTGGACTAGCGCCCAGAACGTAGGCAATCATGTACTACAGAGACGTTCAATAAGTTAGTGGACTGGCGCCAAGAACATAGGCAACCGTGTACTACAGCGACGTTCAATATGTTAGTGGACTGGCACCCGGAACATAGGCAACCATGCATCTAAACGACGTTGAATTAGTTCGTGGACTGGCGCCCCGAGTGTACGCAGCCACGCACGACGGATTTCACGAACTGAATTAACTGTGCTACGTTCATATTTAAACGATGTGCCTGAAAGAGTTAATTCGTGAGGTCAGTGGCAGATGTCAGTGTGTCTGCATGACAGGGGTGCAGAAAGCAGGCTCAGAAGTGTTTAGCGAACCGTAAAGGAAATGTGCAACGCAGTGAGTGGCTTGGCACAGCTTAATCGACGATCTGCACGCGCGAAGTGCTGTCGTTAAGGGACCCAGAAATTTCGCGAATTCGGTTCAGGATAATCTATAACTCTACATTGTGTAGGCTCGAGTTCCTTTTTTTTTTTTTTTTTTTTTTAAATTGAGCCACAGGTAACTAGACACGCCGTTAATAGCTTTAAGCCAATAACGAACCTGCAAGGAAATAAGTACCGAATACGGTTGTCTGGGTTTAAAAGCGCGTGAGACATAGGATTAACGCTGTAAACGTTAATAGTATTCTCTAAGTTTATGGAAGCCTGTATGCATAAACTAAGAAAGGGCCGTCCTGAATAAACGAGTATTACTAACTTTGTGAGTAAATATTTTAGCTGAATGATGCATTTCTGTCCAGATTTTACTCCTTAGATTTTGACAAGCTGTAAAGGTGGAAGAAATTATGCAAAATAAATCAATCAATCTACCAAAAATACTTGCTCGAAGAACTGGCAAGACATTATCCAGCGCTGTCCTTTCTTAGTTTTTTCAACGCTGTCTTTCGAAAACCCGTGGACTTACGTTAACGTGTTTGGCGTAAATTTTACGAAACACGCCTTCTTAAAAGGGCATGCGACATGAACTAATGTTGCAAATTATAGTCTTGAGTTACTACTATCTGGAAGCCAGCATAGGAGTTCCAAGAAAGGGCAATCCCGAGTAGCAAGTTTTGCCATCTTTGTGTACAAATATTTTGCCAGAGTAAAGTGTTCCTGTACAGCTATTTATTACACTGCAAATTGTGTACACTTATTTGCAGCGCGAGTTATTATGCTACAAGAATTCATCACACTAGTAGTAAAATATTTTATCGCAAACGTTGGCGAAAACTGTTATTTATAATCGCCATTTCTTATATTTTCAACGCTGGCTCCCAAATAGCAGCGGATTTCACTAGCAACGTTAACACTAACTATTTCAGTCCAAAATTAATTCACAACCTCGAGTGTTGCAGCAGTTTAAGTTTTTGGAGAACGCTGTACTTGGGTCGAGCGTGCTTGTCGCTGTCAGTGAGGAACGTACTGCGTTTTCGTTGACTTCGAGATAAACCACTCGTGCATGACAAATGCAGAAAATTAATCAAATCAAGTTTCTCGGATGGAAGACGCTCAAAACACCAGTCACTGGTCCTTTTTTGTGTAGGGTACAGCACCGGCAATTTATATATACTGCTCACTAAACGTTTAGCATATATCAGAATCCAGGATGTTATGCTGAATAAAATTTGTTTACATTTCATGTCATACACATAAAGTAGAAAAAAATAAACAATACTCGTTTACATCATCGCAGCATGAGACGAACAAAAGGCATAAACTGACAAACAACTTAAACAAAGGAATCTCGTCAGTTTCAATGCCAACCAAAATGGTTGTGCTCAGATGCATTGACAACTTAAATAACGTGTAGGACCTCCACGATTCCTGAGGCACGCTTGTATCTGACGAGGCATGCAAAAAACAAGATCATTAAGCATTTCCTGAGGCAAATTGTCGCATTCCTCAATTGCTGCTGGTTTTAAGGCCTGAGGTTAAACCTACTGTGTTTTTGTGTATGTGTAATACGCATGTCGAGGGTTGGGAAGGGGGAGACGCCAATGTTTACATGATTCATATGTAGGTACGATCCACTCCCACTAGAAACATAATTATTACGTATTCATTGGCGAACGAGGAATATGCCGAATTTTTTGTGAGCAGTATAATTCTTGCGCAACATGTCCTCGAGGACTGAACGGGTTAATTTAAGTCCCGCGCGCTTTTAAACCGGGGCAAGAGCCAATGAACAAAACAATGAGGTTCGGTTACACAAAGGGTTATGGAGTTTAGCCTGTGGCCGTACAAATTCGCGAAATGTCCCAGTCCCTGGTCGTCATCCTCCAAGACGTCGCCGCTGCTCCTCCCCTAGGAGCAGCCGCACTTCTCCACCGTCATGCCGGGTAGCGTGCTGTAGACGATGTGGTGCTCCGTGTTGAAGTACACCATGGAGATAGAGGACATCTTGCGCGGCGCGCAGCAGATGGTGCGGTTCGTCACCTGGATGATGTAGCTGTGCGGGTACTTGGGCAGGAAGGCGTAGAGGCAGTCCCCGGCGCAGTAGTTTGCCTCGTACGTCTTGGGCGCGATGATCCAGTCCCACTCGAGGTAGCCGAAGTCGACGGTGAGCGGGTAGCGGCAGCAGCGCTTCTCCTCCGTCTTGCCGTCGCAGTCGATGCCGAGCGAGCGGCGCGAGCGCGTCGGGTTCGGCGCCGACGACGGCGTCAACTCGATGAACGGCGTCTGTCGACAAGAAACACACTTCCCTCAAACACTTTCAACACGATGCCAGGCATACAGCCCATTCACGCTCACTTCCCATCTTCCTGAACCGTTGCGAAATCTACAGGATGATTCTAAAATCATGGGACAAACTTTGAAGGGTGGTAGAGCTCACTAAAACAAACTATTATTATACAGGAATGCCTGGGCGGAAGTGACGCGTTGAGGCACAAACACAAACATAACACATGACATGCAAAACATTGTTTATTTACAACGCCGCCGCTAAATGCCTTTTTACAGCAATGTTTATAATAATTGCTCAAAATTGCTACCACCGACAGTAAGTCAAACTTGGTAGCGTCGGTGGAGTGATTGGCGAACAGATTTAAATACGCCGGGTATTTCACGCACGCGTGCAGCCGCACAGGATAGTCGAGCGACGAGGTCTTCAATGGAATCAACTGGAGTCTCGTAAATGAGGGCTTTCAAATGACCCCATAGGAACAAATCGAGACTCCATAACTCCAGTATACCAGATCCATTGTGTCCAGTTATTCCTTGTAGTGCGAATATAAACATGAAACTTAACAGTCTGTAGCTTTCTTCTGCTGTGGTAACTTGCTTGACGAACACATTATCATCCTCAATAATATCACAATCAAAGGAACCGATATTTTTGAACACAGGTCTTGAAACATATCTTCTCTTGTGGTAACGTGCTCGCCTCATGGCGATGTGAAATTAGTTGGGTTCACACATGGATCTGGTATACTGGAGTTATGCTTTAACAGACATCCACACAAACAGCACAGTGACTAGTGTTAATTACTTGAGTCAAATAGATTCCACAGACATAATATGTTGGAAGACTTTTGCTATAAATGTGATAGTTGCTTCTTCAAATTCTGTTATTACTATTTTACCTTCTCCTGTATTGTATTCTAGACGTAAGGTCAAGTTTGAGTTAAGTGATGCTATATGGGTATTTAGTAAGTTGGTTGGTACGAATGGTGATGTTCGTTTGTTAGGTCATGTACAGTATATTTATATTGCTTAGTTACATAACTTTAGCATGGCTTTAGAAATGTTAAAGGTAACCACGAATGGACTATAACTTTGTCTTCATGTGTTTATTTACAGCTCTTCATAAGTTACTGCTAAGATTTAATATTAAAATTTTGAACCTTATTATTACATACAGAGCTACTTTAAAAAAATTCCTGAAATCAGAACTGACTGATTTCAGTCCGTATTTTGTCATGCGAGTCTGAATAAGTATAAATAATAAGTTAATATTTATTACGGTTACAGATACAACTAAAACAACATGGGTAAAATATTGTGGGCTTAAAATTATCGGTTCAGTTATATCCTATGACCTGACAACCCTCGTTTCGAATTATTGCGTTTGAAAAGAAAGCTACACTGAAACAAAAATCCAAGTTAGGAGGTGTACTACCCCTTAAAGCTTCGTTCACAATTAAAAGCATGACATTATTAATATAAATTAGGTTGCGTGCACAGGAATTGAGTGCTATGATTTCTAATCTATTGATTCACAACAGCCAATATTCGTGTGCATGGAATGTCCTGATATTGATATAGTGGCTGAAGTGAATGGTTGTGTTGCCTTTTTATTACAAAATTTGGTGTGTTGACAGTGAATCATGTAATCATCTGATTTAGTAATGTGTATTATTATTGGACAGCCATTTTGAAAGACAGCACCACATGAATAAATTAAGCTTTTAAGTTTCGGAAACAACTCAACCGATTTCCACCAAATTTGGCAGTTACGAAGTACTTCGTTAGGCCATGTAAACACGCGCGATTTAAATGGATAAGGCATTTATTTTCTAAATGGTAGCCATATAAGTGTATGGGTTTATTTGATGTATCTACGATACTGTCTAATCAATTTCGAACAAACTTTATATGCTTAAAGTGTATATTATAGGCATCAAATATGTAAATGCATAGCCTTTTTGGTCTGCCACCAATTTTTTAGATAGCGTCACATAAAGTACAAAGTTTTATGCTATATCTCGGGAAAAAAAAGTATTCAATTCCTATCAAATATGGCAAACATGTTGTAATACGGCAGTCTGTGTTTAAAATAGTGTATTTTAAGGTCAGACACTTATTTTCAAAATAGCAGTCATGTGAACATTTAAGCTTAATACACTATATCTACGAAACCATTTAACGAATTTCAACTTAACTTTATATTATTCTATTATCTATTAAAGACTCAAATATGTCTATACAGAGACTCTTTTGTACGCCATTTTTTTATGATAGCGCCATACGAATAAATAATGTTTTATTGTCATATCTCGGGGAACCCTCAACCTATTACCACCGGATTCAGGTGACAATTTATACATTTGTATTCCATCTAAGTTTAAATGACTTAAGATGTTAGTCATATATTTTCAACGTAACAGCCACGTATATACAGAGTGATCCTGAACTGAAGGTGCAATTGGTGTGTGAAGTGATTCCCTTCGAGAAAATGAGATAGAAAACATTATACGACTCCTATCGTACAGTAGTTCGTAAGATAGGTTGGTCCCCTCAAAAATCGATATTTGAAGTGGTTTAATTCAAAAATAATAAAACTACTTGAGTTGAAAGAAACAATTTCACGAATACTGTTGTCTCGAATCCNAAGTGGTTTAATTCAAAAATAATAAAACTACTTGAGTTGAAAGAAACAATTTCACGAATACTGTTGTCTCGAATCGGGTAATGTCGTCCTCATTCATTGAGAAAATAAGGGGTACCATGTTGTTACCCAACAAATGTGTGTTACTCTTGGGTGTTTATCGCTTTGAATTACATCATAATCATTTTTCCATTAATGTAAAAAAAACGTTACCTTGGTATAACTTTCTCAAGCGAACGGTTGTCGATAAAACAGACAAAAGGTTGTTAAGGATATCTGGCAGGCAAANCCTTGGTATAACTTTCTCAAGCGAACGGTTGTCGATAAAACAGACAAAAGGTTGTTAAGGATATCTGGCAGGCAAACAAATGCACCCTTACAAAATTTTTCTGTGTTCGCAATGACCGTTGGCCTGCGAGAGTTACACCAAAGCTATGTTTTTGTACGTTAATAGAAACGTGATTATGGCGTCATTAGAAGCGATAAACACCCTATTGTTACACACACATTTGTTGAATAACAACATGGCACCCCTTATTTTCTCAATGAATGAGGATGATATTACCCTGCAACCGTCCGCAGATTTAATATCTCTATTCAAGACGGTGGTATTAATGGAATTGTTGTTTAATCTGAAGAATTTTTGTTTATTTCGAAATAAAACCATTTGAAATGTCGATTTTTAAGGGCATATATCTCCCTTACGAATTACTGCAGGACATAGGTCGTATAATGTATTCTATATCAATTTGCCTAGGACTCGCCTCGCTGAGTTTGTGCCTATAGCTCGGGATCATGCTGCATTTTAGGTTGTCATCCTGTATGTTCCAAATAAATTTAATTGAACTTTATATACTGGCTGTATAAGCTATAAAAATCGAGTGTGCTAATACAAAACTCTTTTTGTTAGCCATTTATGAATATGGCTCCAGATGAGAAAATAGAGCTTATGTCATACCTGGGAGATCAATAAGCGGATTCCCACCAAATTTTGTTCACAAGTTTTACCATAATAGATTATGTGAACTTACATGTTTGAAGTAAGTCATGTATTTTTTTAATTGGTTGCAATATTAATAATTTAGATGCGTTTATCAATTAAACAATTTAACAAAATTCAACCAAACTTCGCATGTTGTCATTGCCCATTAGAAGCATCAAGTTATACGTATAAGAGCCTCTTTTGCCCGCCTGTTTGTAAGCTAATTCCAGGTGAGAAAATAAAACATTTATGCCCTATTACGAGAAACGATCAACATATTCCCGCCAAATTCTGCACACAGGTAGTGATACAGTAGGCCATAAAATTTTATGTGATTTAAGTAACTCACATACTTGTATTCAAAACATTACACTGATTACAACCGAAGCCGATGGTCCTAATGCGACATCCGTAAAACAGTTGGTTGCATGCCAGCTCATGGTTCGAAGAGTTCTGGGTTCGAATCTCAGGTAAGGCATGTGTGTATGATTGTTCCACTAGTGTTGCCTTTGTTTCTGTTTCCATCCTTAACGATCTCTCTGTCAAAAATCCACCAAGAAAGACCTAACTTAACATCTAAACTTTTAAGGTGGCCGACTGGTTGAAAGAATTTTGCACGTCTGAGGCCTAAAAGCGCGGGAGCGCTAGGGGCGACCGAGATATGCGCATCATCTCTCTCATCGCCTCTACGCGCAAAGCACTGGACTGGCGTGCAGTCTTGCCGTCGGGAACGCGCCTCTATGACACTTTCAGCGTAGATCCTGCCATTTTATGACGCAATAATATAAATAAAGCTTTGGTGCACGTCTCTATTCCTTTTTTTTTATATTTTGTACAGGAATGTTCATATTTAAAAATTACCGTCAAACACCCGTTTGAGCCATTTTCACTATCACAAAAACATGCTTTAGAGAGAAATGGAGGAACTGAAAAACGTATACNAAGTGGTTTAATTCAAAAATAATAAAACTACTTGAGTTGAAAGAAACAATTTCACGAATACTGTTGTCTCGAATCCGGTAATGTCGTCCTCATTCATTGAGAAAATAAGGGGTACCATGTTGTTACCCAACAAATGTGTGTAACTCTTGGATGTTTATCGCTTTGAATTACATCATAATCATTTTTCCATTAATGTAAAAAAAACGTTGCCTTGGTATAACTTTCTCAAGCGAACGGTTGTCGATAAAACAGACAAAAGGTTGTTAAGGATATCTGGCAGGCAAACAAATGCACCCTTACAAAATTTTTCTGTGTTCGCAATGACCGTTGGCCTGCGAGAGTTACACCAAAGCTATGTTTTTGTACGTTAATAGAAACGTGATTATGGCGTCATTAGAAGCGATAAACACCCTATTGTTACACACACATTTGTTGAATAACAACATGGCACCCCTTATTTTCTCAATGAATGAGGATGATATTACCCTGCAACCGTCCGCAGATTTAATATCTCTATTCAAGACGGTGGTATTAATGGAATTGTTGTTTAATCTGAAGAATTTTTGTTTATTTCGAAATAAAACCATTTGAAATGTCGATTTTTAAGGGCATATATCTCCCTTACGAATTACTGCAGGACATAGGTCGTATAATGTATTCTATATCAATTTGCCTAGGACTCGCCTCGCTGAGTTTGTGCCTATAGCTCGGGATCATGCTGCATTTTAGGTTGTCATCCTGTATGTTCCAAATAAATTTAATTGAACTTTATATACTGGCTGTATAAGCTATAAAAATCGAGTGTGCTAATACAAAACTCTTTTTGTTAGCCATTTATGAATATGGCTCCAGATGAGAAAATAGAGCTTATGTCATACCTGGGAGATCAATAAGCGGATTCCCACCAAATTTTGTTCACAAGTTTTACCATAATAGATTATGTGAACTTACATGTTTGAAGTAAGTCATGTATTTTTTTAATTGGTTGCAATATTAATAATTTAGATGCGTTTATCAATTAAACAATTTAACAAAATTCAACCAAACTTCGCATGTTGTCATTGCCCATTAGAAGCATCAAGTTATACGTATAAGAGCCTCTTTTGCCCGCCTGTTTGTAAGCTAATTCCAGGTGAGAAAATAAAACATTTATGCCCTATTACGAGAAACGATCAACATATTCCCGCCAAATTCTGCACACAGGTAGTGATACAGTAGGCCATAAAATTTTATGTGATTTAAGTAACTCACATACTTGTATTCAAAACATTACACTGATTACAACCGAAGCCGATGGTCCTAATGCGACATCCGTAAAACAGTTGGTTGCATGCCAGCTCATGGTTCGAAGAGTTCTGGGTTCGAATCTCAGGTAAGGCATGTGTGTATGATTGTTCCACTAGTGTTGCCTTTGTTTCTGTTTCCATCCTTAACGATCTCTCTGTCAAAAATCCACCAAGAAAGACCTAACTTAACATCTAAACTTTTAAGGTGGCCGACTGGTTGAAAGAATTTTGCACGTCTGAGGCCTAAAAGCGCGGGAGCGCTAGGGGCGACCGAGATATGCGCATCATCTCTCTCATCGCCTCTACGCGCAAAGCACTGGACTGGCGTGCAGTCTTGCCGTCGGGAACGCGCCTCTATGACACTTTCAGCGTAGATCCTGCCATTTTATGACGCAATAATATAAATAAAGCTTTGGTGCACGTCTCTATTCCTTTTTTTTTATATTTTGTACAGGAATGTTCATATTTAAAAATTACCGTCAAACACCCGTTTGAGCCATTTTCACTATCACAAAAACATGCTTTAGAGAGAAATGGAGGAACTGAAAAACGTATACAGGCGTTTAACGTTTCTCAAATGCTTTTCGTAAGCAGACTTCACTCAGACACGTTGAACGGCTGTTTAATACAACGTTTCCTGCTGGAGCTCTGCACGCCGTTCGGCGGCCCACCCTGGCGGCCATCTTAAGAACTTCATGAAAATGGTTTGCATGCGTGTGCAGGAAAGTAGGCTCATTAGTTGCATCGGGTAACTTCTCGTTCTACTGTGAACCCACCATGACTGGTTCGTGGCTCCGCGGTAAAGGGTTGTGCCGTGCGTGGCAGGTGTTCTTTCTCTTAGATGAATGCCTCTCCTCGACGGGGAGGGGCTTCGACCTTTTGACCCCCTGGAGCGCGACACGGGGCGGCCTCGCGCCGCCCGGCGAGGGGATCCCACGCCCCTCGTCAATTTGGCTCCTTCTCTGCCAGCTGCTACCTGAGAAGTCGCTCGGCCCAGCGCGCACCCACCTTCTGTTTCAAACACCTTCCCTCGAGAACTTCCGCTCGTTTCCACGCTTGTTTCGGGTGCTTTCCTTTGACGTTGTCGCACCTGGTTTCTTCGTTTCAGGCTGTTCACGATATACCGAGCACTTTTGGAAGGGCTGCTTAAGGATTCCGCCTACCTGGTGCTTGAACTGTATTACAGCGCCTTAGTAATTCACATTTTCTTCTGGGAAACTACTGAACGTGCGTGCAATGCGCTGATCTACGAAAAGAACGCACACTTAAGGCGAGGACTGTTGAGTGCTTTCAAGACATCACGCACATAAGAAACCATTTTTGAAAACTCAAAAATGGCTAAAAACGGCTTTTTCTAAGCGTTGTATCTCAAAATATACGCGTCAGATACATACAAATCTACTCAAGGGCCCTGCATTGAACATACCCCCCAGACTTTCCACCGGTAAAATAACAGGGTCACCGCTGGAAGTCCCATAGCGCGAGAACACTGCACGTCAGTTCAGAGCCGTGCGCTTATTGGCGATGGCGTACTTGATGCGTGAGGCGGTGTCGCCCTTATCGCCCCTGCGCCTCTCGGCCTCAGACGCGGAAAACAGCTCTAGGTAGATGGGAGCCTTAAGATCTACTTGCATGCGCATTTTGTATTCTTCCGCCAGAAGTAAAATTAGCATTGTCTTGGGCCTCATAATTTTATTCATGCGTCGGTCAAGTTAAATTGCGAAATTATTGGAAATGTTAATATTCTTTCAATTTCCCAATTCTTACAGTTACACGTATTAAAAATCAGAAAACAAAAGAAATTATTTAAGTATTCATAAATGTTTACGTAGCTCTTTTAACTCAACTGTAAGACACGGAACTACTTTCCCTCCGTCATTATCAACTTACCGGGCTCATGATAGTCATCGTGCTCACTAAAACAAACGCATGCTATGGCAGTGACATTTTGAAGGTTGATTTCTAAAATGCTCTATTAAGTGCGAACAGCCAGTAATTGGTTCCAAGAACTTGTCGCTTGATTTATGTCAGACTCGCTTGGTTACTATTAGCATAGTAGGACCTACGCATGCATTTCATTTCACCGAGAAACTGTTTAAGATGACTGCCACTGTGAACATTGAAGGCTGATATATGTATAATACATAAACTTAATGAACCTTCTGTGGCGTTTCTTCTGTTCCACAGTCAGTAGTTATATGTATCTTAACGTTACAGATCGATGTATTAACTGCTCAAAACATTTCATCAGATGCGGCCAGTACACAAAATGTGCCCTAAACTGGCCTGTATTACAAATTGCTGCGATGTGTGGGTTTCACGAAGTTCGGGTAGATAATAAGTGAGACAATTAACAGCTGAGGTATTAAGCACCGATGGGGATGAAAAAAAAAGTCGAGGTGGAGAAGTGACAGAATGTGCAANTCTTGGCTGGATGAGGGATATATGCTTACTATAAAGAAGGTGTATTATGCTGGACGAAGTATGCACATAGCAAAAAGAAGGAAACTAGAAAAGTGTTACGCTGAAACAATGTGCTATCTTTTGAAGGATAGAAAGCAGTAATGGCATCATGCTGAGCAGGAATAGTATTATTACTCCACTTGTTATAGTTAACACTATCACGTTTAAGGTGTATAAAAAGTTTCCTTGTGCGTAAATTTTCAGAATATAAAATCACGAACTAAATCTAAACTACTGAATATATTGAATGGGGTTTGTATTATNTGTGCGTAAATTTTCAGAATATAAAATCACGAACTAAATCTAAACTACTGAATATATTGAATGGGGTTTGTATTATCGACTGCATGAATCACATACAGCAGTAATTGATGCAATTTATTGTTTTCGAATAAAGAATTTGTTAACTGGTTTTCGAATAATACCATACAAAACCACAATATTAGTGCATATGAAAAAACACAGTTTTTTAATTTTATGAAATTTTACTATGCACCTATTCTTAAAATATTTCTCAAAAAGGTATTTTTTATTCTATATTTCCGTTTGGCCATCTGGGCACCACATGCCAATTTAAATTCCTAATCGTTTGTTCTTTTCCTTTCTACCAACTTTCTTTCACCTTTCCACTGTGTTTCTTTTTCTTTCTTCGGATCTTAAGCCCTCTGAGACCTTGGAATCCTTCCATCTGTAACACTATTTCCTTACAAAATTTTCTTTCTGTAGCTTCTTCTGCTTTTATTTTGTTTATTTCTAAATCCTCCTTGACTTCTTGAATCCAACTTGTTGACTTTTTCCAAAAATATTTGAAGATATGTTTTGTTAACCTATTTTCATTGATTCTGTACAAATGTCCAAAAAAATATCAGTCTTCTTTTCTTCATCGTTTCTGTTATATTTTCAATATTTTGATATATTTCATCACTACTTCTCAATATAGAGCCTTCTGTATTTTTTTTGGGCCTAGTATTTTTTTAATGATTCGTCTTTATAATTTTTCTTTAATATAATATATATATATATATCTTCATTACTGAGTTATAGAAAATTTCGTTATCTCAAGACAATTATTTTGGCATATTTATTAATTTTGTGTTTTATATCCCTAATTTTTCACAAAAACTTGCAATTTTTAAATCGAAAACTACTGACTGTATCAGCAATTGCTGTATGTATTGATGGTTTCTAGCATAAAAATATCTTAATAAATAATAACAAACATTTAAATTTATATTCTTTATTTAATGTTTTAGAAATTCGAGGACTGCGAGACCTTTCCATAGCCAATAAAATAGTGTCTTCGTACATGCTGTGTTTCAATACTGACATAATAAACATATCGAACTCAATTATTTTTAATATACAGTTTGTTCGGAAATCAAACACCAAAACTACGGGAGGTGACTCCTTATGAAAAATAAAGCCGAAAATATACAGCACACCATATACCTAAACAGAACATTAATGGAAATATGAACCTGTAAATATTGGGGTTTGAAAATGTATTTTCGCTGAATGCCTTGTACTTTCTGTCAGCGGTAGGGATGGCCGCGATTTACCCACACACAGTACGTCCCACACGGTCGAATGGGGCACGCCCATTTGGCGGGCTATGGAGCGTGTACCAGTGGATGGGCATGGCGTTGATGTGCTGACGTATCACTTCCTCAAGCCGAACATTGCGTACAGATCGAGGACGGCCAGCATTACTCTCGTGTCTCTGCTACATGGGAAGCACAAGCAAAAATACGTTTTCAAAACCTAATTTTCGTTGACTCATATCTCCTTTAATATTACGTTTAGGTATACGGTGTTCTGTATATTTTCGACTTTATTTTTCATAAAGAATCACATCCCGCAATTTGGCCGTTTAATTTCCGAACATTCTGTATGTCAAATTAGGCTGAAGAAAATATTAGGTACGAACACTATTTTTAAGTTGTATGTTATATGCAAAATATTTTTAAAATGAAATTATTGTAGTATAAAGTTGCGCACTATTATATCATCCTCACACGCATTTTTTTAGTTAAAATAAATTATTGTTTCTTTTTCTCAGCCTCTCTATGAAATTACATGTCATAATTTCCCATTGGTTTTGTTTTTAACTCACTAAAATGATTTTCAATAATTATTTTTCTACTAGAAAAAAATTGTTAAGACTTAAATTAAAAAAAAAACAAATTGTTAATTTTTGATAACTTTTTAGTTGTATTTTGTAATGCATGAACATATAGACATACGATCATTATTTTTTGTATAACTGCGAGTATCTTGTTTCAGCAATGTACCTTAGTCATTTATACTCTCAGTGTTACGTACTGTAAAAGTGGGGAATTATATGTTTATTTAATTACCAGTTTCGTTGAAGGAACATTAAGAATTTTATCCTTCAAAAAACTCAAAATCATTGAGTAGTCAATCACTTTATTTTGGAACACCAGTAAAATCACCAGAATCCCGTAATAATGGGGTCGTAATGCTGATAAAAGCTATTTTATAGGCTTAGAACTAAAATAAATAATTAGTGACCTGCAAAATGCTCACTATTATTTGGTGGCACGCTAGAATTCACCGTCCTATACCTCTTATATGCAGAATTTCGCACCATATTTTATTCATAGGAGTTATAACCACCAAACTTATATTGTACATAATTCTAGAGCCTTCGATAAATACGATATGGCACAATATGCCTTATGTCATCTTATAGGCATAGTTGACTATAATTTACGAACTATTTGGATTAGGCCCATGAAATTCAGTTCGTTGGTCCTTCTCCCAACTCTGAGGCTGTAAGTATGGCGCATTAAGCCTTGAGCACTTTTATACGCTTAGCTCGCCATAATTTTGAAACTGTTTGAGACAGTGCCGAAAAATTCAGATGTCAGATAATACTCCCATTCTCCATATGCAAATATGTTTTCTTGTGCTCCTAATCCACTTTTTAGGCATAAATGTACATCATCATCTAGCCTTTTGTGATATGGAAACGAATTTTAGACCATAGTTGATCTTCCCGACTCTAAACAAGCTAAAATGTTACCAGGGTTTGTGAGAAAAAGGTAGGATTGAGAGCAAGCCAGATCAAGCAAGGCAATCTGCGGGAACCTAGGGTCCAAGAGCCAGGAGGGTTTAGGGAAGAACAGAGTTGTAAATAAAGGGTAGCTGGAGAGCAGGTTACGTCAAAAAACCACGAAAAGAAACCTCAAAAATAAAATTATAAGTGTGTGAGTGAAGATATTTATGCGTCTCTTAGCAACGAGGTCTGGAGAGCCGATGAGGGTGATAGAGGTGAGTATGGAGCAGCGCCGGAGTGGTGGAGAGGGGGAACTGGGAGATCACCAAAAAAACCCGTCGACCAGCGGCATCATCCGGCACGATTCCCACATGCGAAAATCCGGAAATGACCCGGTCGGGGATTGAGCCTTGTTCTCCTTGGTGGGAGGCGGGCAGGGCAAGCTGTCAGCCACCGCGGCCCCAATCAAAAATAAAAGGAATGTTATCTGTATAAAGTTGGTGGGTGTGGGCCGGATATACTCACGCGTGTTTCATTGTCGTCGTCGTTGCTGAAGGCCCGGACGTCCCTGCCGCTGGCGTCGGTGGCGGAGAGCACGAGCCCCAAGTCGCTGTCCGACTTGCGGAACCAGTCGGCGATGGTGGCCGTGAGGTCGACGTGCACCCAGCGGCCGCGGTCGGCGGGCACCTCCACCTTGAGCGAGGTGACGAAGGAGGCGGTGATGTTGCCGTCGGCGCGGTGCCGCACCCACACGACGGTGAGGGTGACCGGGCCGGAGGCGGCGGC
>NQII01001323.1:335298-444302 GCA_002778355.1 Clitarchus hookeri
GACGCCGCCGGCCGCCACCGCCGTCGTCGCGTTGTGCTGCCCCGGCGACTGCAGGTACACCCACAGCCTGGCGCTCGCCACCTCGTAGCTCATCACCTCCTTCGAGAACCGGAAGAAGTGGATCTCGTTGCCTTCGTAGCGGGTGCACTGCCTCGAGTCGTTCCTTCCTGCAACACAGTCTGCAACTCTACAATAATCATCTTCAGCCAACAGCCTTTCTCTTCAAATGCTTCTCATTAGGAAATGTTATTAGAATATACGTTAGCAACTCTACGGTAGCATTTTTATTTAAACGTTTCTTATTAAGTGGAGTTTTATTAAGTCTGGGCGGCTCTTAACATCGGGGTATTCAATCTTGAGAGCGGACGAGGGTGTAGCGAGGTGAGTATGGTGCAGCGCCGAAATGCAAAGGCAGAGAATGTTTATTATTAAGAAATATAGTACTAAAAACCAGGATACCTGCAACACAGTCTGCAACTCTACAATAATGATCTTCAGCCAATATCATTTTTTTTAAACGATTCTTATTACGAAGCATTACTTAAAATATGTTAGCTGTAATACAGTCCGCAACTCCACAATAACCACCTTCAGCTAATAGGCGTCTTTTTCAAATGTTTATGATTTTAGCTACAACTCTACAGACAATATTAATTTTTAGCTAGTAGCCTTATACTCCAAATGCTAGTATCACGAAACATTATTAGAAATGTGTTAGATGCAACACAGTCCGCAGATCTGCAATAATCATCTTGAGCAAACAGCCTTTATCATTAAATGTGTCTTATTACGAAACATTATTAAAATATGTGAGCTGCAATACAATCCGCAGCTCTACAAAAATAAGCTTTAACTAATATTTTTTCCTTCAAATTTTTATTACGAAATATTGTAAAGAATGTGATAGCTACAATACAATCTGCAGCAATTTTTTCCTTCAAATTTTTATTACGAAATATTGTAAAAAATATGTTAGCTGCAATACAGTCTGCAGTTCTCTAACAAGTATCTTTAGCCAATAACATTTTCCTTCAAATGTTATATTTACACGAAGTATTATTAAAAATATGTTAACTGTAATACAGTCAGCAACTATACAAAAAACGTCTTTGTTTAATAGCCTTTTACTTCAAAGATTCCTTGTTACGAAATATTATTAAAACATACGTTATCAACTCTGCAGTAACATTTTCCTTTAAAGTTTTCTTATTAATAAATATATTATTTCATAGGTAGTTACATTTTGTCAACGCAGGAAATGGTTACTCAAACCAGTTTGGGAATATTTTGACTATTCCAACTAAAGCATATAGAAAAATATGTTGTAAATATATCACAATATTTGAATCAACAATGATGAATAGTGACACTAAGGTATACTAGAGATACCAGAAAATGACATAACTCACTAGTGCTCAAGTTATTTAGATTGCTTAAAATTATCCCTTTCTACGGCATCGAAAATGAGCGACTCAACGTATCCATCGAATAGCATGAGTAGAATTTTTTTTTTTTTTTTATAAATTTGGTTTAGTTTACGGCTATGTCTTGATTACTTGTGTAGATAATAAGATAGACATGTTTACTAGATGTTTCGCAGAGCTCTAAAACTGGGATATCACTTAGAAGCAAGATAGTATTGCCTCTAGGTGTCTTCGTGGAAATTTGCGTGCTGAATATAGAAGTTACCAACTCGTTTACCTGAGAGACGCGTTTATCGATGAAAAACAAACAAAACCCGGGAAATCCTGTGTAAAACTAAAGGTCATGCGTCGGTTGCAACACATTAATATAGAGTTGTTGGCGAATATTACTGAATGTTGTTAGTTCTAAGCTTGTATGGGTGGAATTAAATCCAAAGCTCGCCTCATTTTTGTGCCATTAAAAATATTATCCGAGAAATTAATTTAAAATTGTTTAGAAATTTAAAATTTTAGTGTTGTTTCCAGCATTTTACTTAGTTCTCGAGATATTAAGATAGTCAAGTTATTTGTTTCCTTCTGTGTATTTGGGAAGTAGCAGTATAATCGTTTGAGAAACAAAACTCACCGCATTAGTAGATTAATTAAAAATAAAGATTCTCCTGAAAGTGGAAGTGGTTTACTGATGTATCGCGTTGATATTCTTTTCTGCCACAACGATATATATACTGCGAGTATGAAAATCGTACGGAAACAAGGATTGTTTAAAATCCACAACTAATAATAAATGGAACTGCGCCCTTATTTGTTGCCGAGTTAATACAAAATACTGATTTAGAAAAATTAAGTTATAAATTCGTAAATTTTTTGGTACAGACTGGGGAGGAAATAAACTCACTGAATCCGGTATGACAAATTAAAACTACTTTCTTTATAATTTACTTTATCAAAAATAAATAGCTTGTCACTGCGACAAGTTTGGAATATAATTATCTATCGGTCAATAAATTTAATTTCTTAATAGTTGTAGAAATAGTAGGACACTGGTAAATGCCGGAGTTTTCATCGGAAACAGCAAGTTGGTAGCTCAAGCAAAAAATAGTTATAATTTGTGTAAATACGAAAGTACTAGGATGTATGTGAGTTAAGACCTAGTAACAGTGGTGTTCATTATTAAAACGATAAAGTTCAAAGTAAATAAATTAATTTCTGTAAAATGTAATACCACTTAAGGTTCCATCGAAATCTAACTTTTATGGGCAAGCATATTCTGGCACTTTCAGGTGCTAAGTTTTACAGAACAAGGAAGAGAACATATTTACTCTGTCGAGCTTTTAAATTAGAATTTTTTACCACAAATATTATTTAACAATACCCCTAAGAAAAATTGTTTACTGGTAAATGTATTTTGCTGTTAAAAAAATAAGGAAATTATTAGTTTAAGAACAAATAAGTTGATCACATTAACGCACCGTAAAAATACTGTAGGCTAATTATTAAGTATTGTTTTCGAACCGAAGATATCTGATGTGTAATGAATTAATAAAATGTAATGGAAATCTTTTATACAAAACGGAAGTGATTTATATGAGTGGTGATGAGATAAGCAGAACACATTATATTATTTACTAATATGTATTTTTCCCAGTCGATAGGTTAGGAAACTACCTTTATAAAAAAAAATTCCGAAATCCAGTACTCTTTTGAAGTTATTTTTTTAAAATGTTTTTTATCACCTCCTCTAGTTCATGATAATAGCGGTGGCTTATATACATCTCTGACATAAACTTACGTATGATAAAGCCACGCGCGTCCGTTGACTGCCCGAAGTCCCAAAGGTGTTTGTTTTAAAGACAAAGCTTCCGGTATGTTCTCGTTTCTTCTAAAAGTGACTTTGAAAATAACGAGTATTTTGAAGGGTCTGTAATACTGGAATTTCTAATGACTTAATATACCCTATGTCCTAAAACATTAACCGAATTATATAAAATCCGGAAAGACATACATCTGAAAATTAGATGACTGTTTTTAAATAACCATTAATAATTTAGATCAGGGCATGAAAAGAAGCGCTGTGCTATATTTTTGATGGCGATGCTTTGTATCATAACAGAAATATGCTACATAATTATAAACTTGAGATTTACATGGGGTTATATGCTTGCAGTAGAGTTAATTAAGGACGCGTAAAAGTTTATCTGGAGTTTTTAAAAGTTTTTACAAATTTTACATGAATATTAACTTATTTGTCCTAGCGAGACACCCATTCGTTTTCTAATCCGGTAGTTGTACAATTTAAGAGGTTGGACTTTAGAANGCTATATTTTTGATGGCGATGCTTTGTATCATAACAGAAATATGCTACATAATTATAAACTTGAGATTTACATGGAGTTATATGCCTGTAGTAGAGTTAATGAAGGAAGCGTAAAAGTTTATCTGGAGTTTTTTAAAGTTTTTACAGATTTTACATAAATATTGACTTNATTTTACATGAATATTAACTTATTTGTCCTAGCGAGACACCCATTCGTTTTCTAATCCGGTAGTTGTACAATTTAAGAGGTTGGACTTTAGAACTCTCATCATAAGTATTTGTTGAGATATTAAGCAAAAAATATCACCCAGAAACGCCGTCTTTGAACAGTAATTGTGAATAGAAGATTGCACTGAAGAATCTCACTATAATACTTATTTGGATAAACTCTTATCCAATTTGGCAATCATTCATTATTTGCAACAGGAATATGTTTACTAACGTTGAATATATACACACTGGAAGCCGATGTCAAAGCTGAAATACGTCATAGGTCGAATTACATAAGTAAATAAACGAGCTACCAACATTTTCTGTTTCGTGTTTATTGGAATGTTTTATCACGCATAATAATGAAATTTTACAGACATTACAACAATGTGATTTCGCTTTTTTTATGGTGGAGGTAATATTCTGTGGTAGTTTGGTTTCAAATGGTAAATTTTTAAAGATAATTAAAATCTTGGCCAATTGTTACAACTTAATTAACTACAGAGATACTTTGCTGAATATTATTNTTTTAAAGATAATTAAAATCTTGGCCAATTGTTACAACTTAATTAACTACAGAGATACTTTGCTGAATATTATTTATATAAATATTTATTATAGTGTTCTAGTGGCGTATAAATAAATTTTTTATCACATTTTATAAAGTAAGTATTTTATTAATTTGATTGTTGCCGTTGTTTGATGTCTTTCTTCGTTTTTTAACATACGGAGCAAAAATATCTAATCCATAGTGTGGCATTGGAAAAAAAAAAAAAAATAACAGTAACGATCGAAAATTTTTAACCCCTAGGGGAGAAACCTCAGTGTACATTTGTGTAGNATAAGTAAATAAACGAGCTACCAACATTTTCTGTTTCGTGTTTATTGGAATGTTTTATCACGCATAATAATGAAACTTTACAGACATTACAACAATGTGATTTCGCTTTTTTTATGGTGGAGGTAATATTCTGTGGTAGTTTGGTTTCAAATGGTACATTTTTAAAGATAATTAAAATCTTGGCCAATTGTTACAACTTAATTAACTACAGAGATACTTTGCTGAATATTATTTCTATAAATATTTATTATAGGGTTCTAGTGGCGTATAAATAAAAATTTTATCACATTTTATAAAGTAAGTATTTTATTAATTTGATTGTTGCCGTTATTTGATGTCTTTCTTGGTTTTTTAACATACCGAGCAAAAATATCTGATCCATAGTGTGGCATTGANTAGTGTGGCATTGGAAAAAAAAAAAAAAATAACAGTAACGATCGAAAATTTTTAACCCCTAGGGGAGAAACCTCAGTGTACATTTGTGTAGTTATAAATTGATTCGTTGCATA
Organism: Clitarchus hookeri; assembly: GCA_002778355.1. Classification (NCBI taxonomy): domain Eukaryota; kingdom Metazoa; phylum Arthropoda; class Insecta; order Phasmatodea; family Phasmatidae; genus Clitarchus; species Clitarchus hookeri. Next base: position 340,597 of record NQII01001323.1, read on the forward strand.
AATGCCATTACATATGCTTAATAAGCACATAAGAAGTAGATGTGGAAACTTTTAAGCGATCCAAGACACTGACACCTAAACAAATAGTGTGTGTTTGTTACAACTCCAGAATGTGCAGTAAGTATAAAATAACCCCAAATTTGAAGGACTATAATATCAAAACCAAACAACCTAACCTTGATTGACCAATCAATTGAATCGTGGAACCGTGAAGTTTGTTTACCATACATTCCAAAATGTTCAATGTGACCACCATGAGCGGCCCGAACGACATCTACGCGATAATCAAACCCGTTCCACGCTCTTGTCAGCATGTCCGGTGTTACGGGTTGGATGGAGTTCGTAACTCTCGGTTTTAGGTGGTGAGAGGGAAGCGAGCTCGCATTCGACACGTAAATGTGAACAGGAAGGTACGTTGGTTTCGTCAGTTCCGTGACACAGGCCTTCACAAAGTGAAAAGTTCCGGGCGGCCACGTGTGTACGAAGAGAATGTGCAACGGATTCAACAAGCGTTCGTTCGCTGTCCGAGAAAATCAACTCGACAAACTAGCCGGGAAATGCAAATCCCTCCATCGATGGTATGGACAGTGTTGCAAAAGCGATTGCTGCACATACCATACAGGTTACAGCTTGTACGGGCTCTTACCAAGAGGGGTAAAGAACTGAGACGTGATTTATGCGCTTTCGTTCTTGCCCAGAACGAAGTAGACTATGTCTTCATATCTAAGCTGGTTTTTACCGATGAAGCAACGTTCCATACAAATGGTAAGGGAACCAGCACAACGTGCGGATATGGGGTCAGCAGCCTCCACATTAAACCACCGAACATGAGCGCGCTTACCCCAAAGTGAACGTGTTTTGCGTTGTATCCAAAGACACTGTTTTCTGCCATTTCTTTTTTCACGAGCCCACTGTTACTGCAATCCCTTATTTGGGCATGCTTAGAGAGTAGTTGTTTCCTCAGTTAGAAGAGGCGGCGGGGGACTTCATTTTCCAGTAGGATGGTGCGCCACCCCATTGGCACCTAGGTGTTCGCGGATACCTGAACGAGACGTTGCCGTAACGCTGGATTGGTCGAGGAGCAGCTGGTGACCAGACTATTCATCACTGGCCCCCAAGAAGCCCAGATCTTACCCAGAGCGATTTTTTTCTATGGGGGTACATAAAGGACCAAGTGTTTCGTCCACCATTGCCGGCTAACATTGACGACCTCAAAACGAGAATCACNTATGGGGGTACATAAAGGACCAAGTGTTTCGTCCACCATTGCCGGCTAACATTGACGACCTCAAAACGAGAATCACGGACGCCATCCAAATCGTAACACCGGACATGCTGACGAGAGTGTGGAACGAGTTTGATTATCGCGTAGATGTCGTTCGAGCCACTCGTGGTGGTTACATTGAGCACTTGTGAATGTATGGTAAACAAATTTCCCGGTTCCATGGTTCATTTGATTGGTCAATCAAGGTTGTAGGTTGTTTGGTTTTTATATTATAGACCTTCAAAGTTGGGGTATTCTTTTATACTCATCGTGTATATTTATATTATTGTGTATTGTGAAAATATATTTCCATACCACATCCATACCTGTTGCCAGATTCAAGCTCTCTGTTGAATACATATTTTTTCAATAAAAATTATTTTTTTATTTTAATTTTTATTGTGGCGTTTTCTTTACCTATCGAGATATTGTGAATAACATTTTCACCGTACAAGTAATTAAAAAGGAAGTCATTGTAAGAAGCCGTGATACAAACTTCCTAGTGATGGTATGAAAACAAAGTTTGGTTCTCATCGGTGGGTTAGTTGAAAATTATTCTACTGATGCGGGTTTCGATACACTATACAAACGGTGATTTATNTGGTTCTCATCGGTGGGTTAGTTGAAAATTATTCTACTGATGCGGGTTTCGATACACTATACAAACGGTGATTTATACACCTGTCACTTATACAAGAAAGAGCATCATTATTCGTGAAGAAAGAGGTCAAAAATGTCAAAATGCGCGGGAAAAATGCAGGTTTCTTTTTGGTTCGCACAGATGCATCACGTTTCCCCCTCCACTATCTCATCTCCGCAACNTGGTTCTCATCGGTGGGTTAGTTGAAAATTATTCTACTGATGCGGGTTTCGATACACTATACAAACGGTGATTTACACACCTGTCACTTATACAAGAAAGAGCATCATTATTCGTGAAGAAAGAGGTCAAAAATGTCAAAATGTGCGGGAAAAATGCAGGTTTCTTTTTGGTTCGCACAGATGCATCACGTTTCCCCCTCCACTATCTCATCTCCGCAACNGCGGGAAAAATGCAGGTTTCTTTTTGGTTCGCACAGATGCATCACGTTTCCCCCTCCACTATCTCATCTCCGCAACCTTCCGACTCCCCTCGCAGGGCAGCCAACATCTTTCAGCATCCGCCCGAAATATGCGGTCGGGCCTCTAGCTGACCTTAGCATATTCAACGCGAAGCAAGTTCACTGACTCTCCAGCTCGCCTCAAGTAGACTTGCACACTCAATGAGCCGTGCAATATGTGCATACGTTTACGCACTTGCCACCTGTGCGCTTGGCTCACCACCTGTGGGCATGCTGCGCGTGAACTTCGGAAAAACCAGGAACTGGCAGCCGAAAATGCAAGGACTGTCCGATTTGGTCTGCAACGCGTCACTGCAGTCAATTTGCCGTCGTGACCTTCTCCGAATGCATTCTTAACTCGCACTGTATCTTCACGTAATAAAAATTACAAATAGTTTCTGTGAAACTGGTTACTGAAATGCACTTGACAGTGAAGATACATAAATGTGCACAAAACACGTGCATTACATACTACGCGTATTTGAAAGCCAAATACAAAAATTATCAAAGAGCAAGTCACAAAACAACTTTATGCAGTTTTAGCAGGAATTGTGTGTTAAATTAAAGCGCTAGTGTTTACTAACATTTTAAAGTGCGATGCAATACAATTTTTGATAGGGACTTTCCTGTGAAGAAAAACGACTTCAGTAGATATCTACGAAATGGTGTTTTGTGTTGAAAAAATATAGAATTTCCAAAAATTCCAAAATGTTTCAATAATCTCTACGAATATACTGGTCTTACAATAATTTGAAAAATTTACTCTTAAAATAAAACTCTACTAATGCCATCGTTATATTAATGTGGTTGTCGTACATATCGTGCNTTTGAAAAATTTACTCTTAAAATAAAACTCTACTAATGCCATCGTTATATTAATGTGGTTGTCGTACATATCGTGCAAATTAGGCACCTCCATACAAAACAACACTGACATATTCGAATCGTCACAAAGCAACTGTTTATGTATGTACGAATAAGTTTCGCCGATATAGATTTTACAGTCCAAGTTCGTACGTTGCATCATGCTAAAGTACTCAACTATACAGTTCTGTTATTCACAGGCGATGTCGTCGAAGATGGACTTGGAATTTTTAAGTGCCCTACTCGGTGACACGACTTTGTCAATATCGCTAAATGGAGACTTTCCTACGTCGTTCACTGCCTGCAGAATGCATGCCAGCCCCTGGTATTTATACTGTTGGAAAGATTAAATTAAAGGTGTACATTCTCAAACCTCAGGTCATTCAATTTTCTCCAGCAACCTTAGCAGCATTCATGTCTTGTCACAATTGGATGGCCCCATAACGACGCATCTTACAATATTGGGCAACAGCTAGCCATGGCGTGAGTCGCCGGGGTACTTGACGTATTCCTCGCTAATTTTCATTAATAAGTATGTCCTCTTTGACGATATTCACGAAACTGGCACTAAGGCATATAAAGAAAGTGTATTTATAATTAAGAGGTTCGTAATTTAAGTTCACAATTATGTCTCTAAGAGGAAAGATCAGGTTCACAGAAGTCATTGCAAGCACGCTGACTAAAAATCTGCACATTCGAGCTGCGCATACTTGGAAACAGATTCTGCGGGTTGTAAACAAAGCTAGGCGTATGGATAGTCGAACCTAGCCATTTGGCAGACACACGCGCAGGAGGCCTATGCGATATGCATCTCGCTAGACATTGGACTCGAAATAAAAGTCCTGCTTGGAGCAGTTACAATNTTTGAAAAATTTACTCTTAAAATAAAACTCTACTAATGCCATCGTTATATTAATGTGGTTGTCGTACATATCGTGAAAATTAGGCACCTCCATGCAAAACAACACTGACATATGCGAATCGTCACAAAGCAACTGTTTATGTATGTACGAATAAGTTTCGCCGATATAGATTTTACAGTCCAAGTTCGTANCGAATCGTCACAAAGCAACTGTTTATGTATGTACGAATAAGTTTCGCCGATATAGATTTTACAGTCCAAGTTCGTACGTTGCATCATGCTAAAGTACTCAACTATACAGTTCTGTTATTCACAGGCGATGTCGTCGAAGATGGACTTGGAATTTTTAAGTGCCCTACTCGGTGACACGACTTTGTCAATATCGCTAAATGGAGACTTTCCTACGTCGTTCACTGCCTGCAGAATGCATGCCAGCCCCTGGTATTTATACTGTTGGAAAGATTAAATTAAAGGTGTACATTCTCAAACCTCAGGTCATTCAATTTTCTCCAGCAACCTTAGCAGCATTCATGTCTTGTCACAATTGGATGGCCCCATAACGACGCATCTTACAATATTGGGAAACAGCTAGCCATGGCGTGAGTCGCCGGGGTACTTGACGTATTCCTCGCTAATTTTCATTAATAAGTATGTCCTCTTTGACGATATTCACGAAACTGGCACTAAGGCATATAAAGAAAGTGTATTTATAATTAAGAGGTTCGTAATTTAAGTTCACAATTATGTCTCTAAGAGGAAAGATCAGGTTCACAGAAGTCATTGCAAGCACGNAAGAGGTTCGTAATTTAAGTTCACAATTATGTCTCTAAGAGGAAAGATCAGGTTCACAGAAGTCATTGCAAGCACGCTGACTAAAAATCTGCACATTCGAGCTGCGCATACTTGGAAACAGATTCTGCGGGTTGTAAACAAAGCTAGGCGTATGGATAGTCGAACCTAGTCATTTGGCAGACACACACGCAGGAGGCCTATGCGATATGCATCTCGCTAGACATTGGACTCGAAATAAAAGTCCTGCTTGGAGCAGTTACAATNCGCAGGAGGCCTATGCGATATGCATCTCGCTAGACATTGGACTCGAAATAAAAGTCCTGCTTGGAGCAGTTACAATACAGGATGATTCTAAAATCACGGGAACAAACATTGAGGGGTGGTAGAGCTCACTAAAACAAACAATTATTGTATTGGAATATATGGGTGGAAGTGACGCGTTGAGGCACAAACACAAAAACATATCACATTAACGGAAACATAAAATGTTCATTAGCAGCATACTTAACGAGTGATTCCGTACAGACAATGTTAAAACAGTTGCTGGAAATGCATCCACCAACAGTCACGCATGCTTGGCGACCTCTACATATGGCGTGATTGGCTGATAATGGTGGCGTGCGTGAAATAGCCGGCGTATTTGAATCTGTTCGCCAATCACTCCACCGACGCTACCAAACTTGCATTACTGTCGGTGGTAGCAATTTTGAGCAATTATTATAAACATTGCTGTAAAAAGGCATTTAGCGGCGACGTTGTAAATAAAGAATGTGTTACATTTCATGTGTTATTGTTGTGCTTGTGCCTCAACGCGTCACTTCCGCCCATATATTCCTATACAATAATTGTTTGTTTTAGTGAGCTCTACCACTCCTCAATGCTTGTCCCATGATTTTAGAATCATCCTGTATAATGAATGCCAAGGTTAAGCAGGGAATGGATGCAAAGAGCAGGAGAATGTCACATGTTAAGCAAAACATGGCGATAAGCAAGAAAAACCATGCAATATCACGTAAATGTCTACTGCCAGTATTCTGCTATTGCTTCTGCCCGCACATTGTGCCCTGGACAAACCAATCTGAGGCATGAGCATTATTATTGGAGCAGGCAACACAACATCGAGCAAGTGGAAGCAGTTGGCCATGGCCCAACGAAATAGCGCAAACATAATTTGTTGCTATGGGGAAAACACTGGCAAGNCAAGTGGAAGCAGTTGGCCATGGCCCAACGAAATAGCGCAAACATAATTTGTTGCTATGGGGAAAACACTGGCAAGAAATATACCTGTAACCATATCCGGTAGGAGCAGGAAGTGTAGACAACGAATGCACCAGAAAAACGAAACAGAAATGATTATGAAATGACCAATCAAAGGACTCAATCATTTACTGATGCAAATTTAAAGTACCCTATTTCAGAGGTGTAATTATATAACACGACTTGCCATCTAACACAAACACAACAAATGCACTGTAATAAATATGGAAAAACCCCAGGAGTCATTATGTGGCACACATTTAACAAAATAAAAATGTAGACTACTACGACAGTTACGGGAATTTTAAGCATTCGCCCAAAACTGTGGAAATTCCCACGTAGAAAAACATTAACCAACAAATGTGAGATGGAACAGGCGGCAAATACGTGTAATTGTGGTCATTTGTCCATTTGTCCCTTTGCTTCTTAATCGCACGAACAAGTAGATGAACAAAAAGTCTGAGTACCAACAAGACACTATTGTTAATATTTATAATCTACCTTTATGGAATGTAACTGCGAACTGTGTTACACTCCTACCTACACGAGTTAAGTGGAGAGCGGTGCATAGGGGTGGTCGATTTTCAGACTTACAAAGCAATGTCGAACTTCTAAATTTGGTATGTTGACTCGTACGTTGCAATGTTACCGATGCGGTATCTTACAAAATATACGATGGCAAGGTACATTGATGAATTACTGTTTACCGACACAGAGTCGAACTACATGGAAATCCTAAAACACTACTTTTTGTGAAAATTGCAACACCCAGAAAGAATCGCCTGAATGAATCCAAACTCGGAGGATGTATAGAACAGTGTACCACCAATAACTGATCACGGTTGCACAGATATGGCGTGCACGTAGGCTCAGCAGCGCCCTTTCCTGTGTGACCGGAAAGGTCCATTTTATGCCAAGCTCAGTCAGGGAAGAGCCATCAAACGAAGTGAAAGCAAGTGCGAGTATGCCTCGTCGACGTCAAAGGGCACCATATCAGCATGTGACTTCGAACGGGGCAGAATGATCGGTCTCCGGGAAACGGGTTTGTCATACCGCGACATTTCGGCTCGTACAGGACATGCTGCTACGACAGTGATGCGGGTTTGGCAGCAGTGGATAGAAGAGCGTCATACGCAACGACGAGCGGGTACTTGACCACGTGATGTGACCACAGCACGGGATGACCGCTGTTTTGTCCGCATGGCCGTAACGGACCGTACAGCATCGTCCACGGTGTCGGCTCGACATTGGAGAACTGCAACGGGTGTGCACTTGTCTGCGTTGACGGTTCGACGCCGTCTGCTGGGGGCTGGACTGGTGGCACGCATGACATTGCGTCTGCTTCCATTGTCCAGAAACCACAAACGCCTCAGACTGCAATGCGTGCGTGAATGCCGTCGCTGGCGTGCTGAGTGGCAAAATTTAGTGTTTTCGAACGAGTCCCGCTTCAACCTATCCTACAGTGATGGCCGCAAACATGTTAGACGCTACAGTGGTGACCGCAGTCCGTCAGCCTGCATTGTGGAGCGGCATAGCACACAAACGCCAAGTGTGATGGTTTGGGGTGCCATTGGATACAACATGCGATCTCGACTCCTACGTATTGAGGGCAATATGAACAGCAACCGCTACATCAGGGAGGTGTTAGAGCCCGAGGTACCGCCCCTCTTTCAGGCAACTCCACATGCCAAATTTCAGCAGGACAATGCCCAGCCACATGTGGCGATGATTGTGCAAGCCTTCTTCGATGAACTACGGGCACCACTGCTTCCCGGGCCTGCACGTTCGCCTTACATGTAGGCCATCGAACATGTCTGGGATATGGTTGGTAGGCGACTTGTTCGTCAGGACCTCCAGCAACCACTCTTGATGCTCTGTGGACTCGCATACAAACCGCGTGGAGGGAGATTCCTCAGGAACATATCCAGTTCCTCTTTGATTCCATGACACCACGTTTAGGGACTTAACGCTATACTGAATTCTCAAGGACAGAGATCATGCAGAGTTCTGTAATCGTAATCAATTATGTATTGTCATGTACTTAATCTGTAGTATAAAGTTAATTTCAATCACATGTATCCTTCTTGGAGGTTCATTTTTCACAAACGTTAGTTTATTTTAAAGTGCATCATCAGGTGCAACGAAAATACCTACTTAACAAAGCNAGGTTCATTTTTCACAAACGTTAGTTTATTTTAAAGTGCATCATCAGGTGCAACGAAAATACCTACTTAACAAAGCATGATGGGTTTTTATTTTACTGCTTCATAGCCCAATTATGTCGTTCTCACCACTCTAAAATAAGTCAATATTTGGTGTGCGTTTGTGTGTGATAAGTGGCTTCCTGGCTATGGTACGACCATGAAAACCAGTTGTTGTCACCTCCCACCTGAGAGTCCTGCCATTTGNCCATGAAAACCAGTTGTTGTCACCTCCCACCTGAGAGTCCTGCCATTGGCCTCTGTAGCTGCGATAGAGAGTCTCTGTAATCAATAACATGACCGCATGACGACTGCTTCACACGAGCAATATAATTCACCAATCGTGATTAGTTAGTTTCTTGGGCTTACCAGAGCGATTTTTGGGCCAGCGCTTACATGACATTTACACTCGATGGTGATATTACTTACACATTATTGAGGCCCACATTTAAAAGCTGAGGAATCTCTCTGGCGTAATACTCTAGATTACACATAACTCTCGTTATTGAATCATTAAACACATGCATGATGTTCCGTTTGCACCTTTGCTTGTCATCCTACTGGGCAGGTTCACTGGGAGGTGAGGAGTGTCCTGTGACTTTCGACAAAAAAAGGTTTTTTTGAACCAATATATCCAGGTATTACATAAGGTATGTTATTGCTATAATCATCAAAGAAAAAAGATTGTTTTAAGGAAACACACTTTATGTCATCACTTTTGTCTCTTAGTTTTGCCTTATTTTTGGCTTGCCTTTTGTGAAAATATAAACTAGGAATAATATATGTCTAATTTCGGGTTGAGACCCACATTTTCTTCATTGTAGAGATTTCTCTTTCTTACTTATTTTCGCCTGTTTTCAAGTAAGTAATCATTGCACGTTCTGGGTGGCAACTCTGCACACATGGCCAGCTCCTGGCATAATTTAAGAATTTCTGAACACCAAGTCGATTCTCACGCAGTTAGGATCTCACCATAATGAAGTTGTTCATAGCCGTCTCTAGTAGTCCACTGCAGACGGCTATGGGTTGTCACACTCTCTTCAGCCTCCATATATAACCGTGCGATGTCTACGTAAAGCGCAAAAATTCACTTTGAAATCTTCACGAGGTTTTCAAGGACTAGATAGTTTGAGTTTTACGTTGCACGCTTACAACACTACAGGACCATTTGATTAAAGTGGGAGTCACAGTGGCTAGAGCACTCGCCTCACAACAAGGCGAACCGGGTATAACTCCAGGCGGGGTCGCTCCAGAATTTTCGTAAGTGGGAATCGTGCCGGACGATGCCGTTGGTCGGCGGGTTTTCTCTGGGATCTCCCGTTTCCCCCCACCCTTGCATTCTGTCGCTGCCTCATTCTCACCTCGCTTCACCCTCATCGGCTCTCAAGAACCAGTAGTTAGGAGCCGCCCAAAAACTCTCCACTCCACTTCTGACTAAAGTACGTAGTCTCCTGAACTTATTGGTAACATATTTGTTTCTAGCAACGTGAATCGTGGCAGTCATCCAGACACCATGACACATGACAACGATGCACTGGTGAGCGTGGACATCGTGGGTCGAAAGATAAGATGTTATAGTCGCGCCGGCCTAAGAATGGTCTTGGCTACGCCTGCCCAAGTGAAAGAGAGAGACACGAACGACTCGCAAAGCACCAACCACGCCCAACACAAGTAGCTGATGGGCAAGTACCTGCAGACGAGTCTGCAGGTACTCCCTCCCACCCGCCGTGCCACCGTCGACTAATCGAGACCAATTCCCGGGGAGAATCTTAAGTCACAGCGGCGCTGCTACAGTTACACCTGGCGAGAGAAGGGCCGGCAGTCGACTCACCTGTCTCGGCGAAGGCGATCACCTTGCGTGGCTTGACGACGTCGTCGTCGTAGTCGCGCACGCGCAGCAGCGCCTGGTCGAGCGACGCCGCCGTTGGCTGGTCGGCCTGCGCCCTGTTGCCGGACGGCGAGGGCCCGCCGTAGCCGGGGACGGGGGCGCGGTCCAGCAGCACGTCGATGGCGAACTGGTTGTCCTTGAGGTGCGGCGGGATCTTGGGCGGCTCGGCCATCCCCAGCTTGTCGAGGATGTACGCCTTGAGGCTGCGGATCCTGTCGCGCTCGATCTCCTTGTTGCGCATGCAGGCCCAGGAGCAGCGCGGCGCCGTGCCCGGCTCCGTCGTCGTCGTCACGGAGTCCTCGCCACGCCCTGCCGACACACCTTATCACTGCTATATGCTGTTCACGGTTAACTGAGCACTTTTGAAAACCCTCTCATTTCGAATAATACTCAATAAATATATTTTACTTTAGTCTTAGACATCAACTTCCGACTGCGGTGGAATATAAACACTGTGTTTGTTACTTCCATAGCAATATTTGTTTAAAATGTAGTTAATGGATAGAAAATGGCTGAAAGGAAAAAGTAACTAGGGCCTCAAAAGTGCTCACTTAACCGTGAACAGCCTATATCACTCAGCACAAGTCAGGTTACTTCTACTACACGTTGGGAAGATCAATGTTAAAAGTTTAGCAAGCAGGAAATTTTCGCCACTAGGTAAGCGCTAGTGTCGCATGTGTACCAAACTTTTTCTATGTTCTACATTAAAAATCAGGACAGTTGCAGTAATCTTAACTAGAATATAAAATAACTTCGTCGTAAAATCTTACTATTTAATTACTCACGTAGCATGAAATTTTAGTTAAAAGTTACCTTTTTGGAACACCGCGCACCTAGCGGCGAAAATTTTCCCCGTGTCAAATTCTCCCATAAGAAATCTTGTTTTTGTTCCTGACCTAGGTAGAGTTAACCTTAGCACGGGATGTTCCTGCCCGAAGGCAGGGTTCGCTGGACGACACACGAGAAGAGTTTGAGGAACAAAAAACCTGCTGACACACCAGCCAGCCAAGAGGGTAGGTGTATAGTCCATTCACTGTTACTTCCAACCTTTCTGAGGCCCTGATAAAGTTCTACTTCCAGGATATTCCTCCACCTCGTGCAAGCAGAGCTTAACCGACTCTACAAAATTACACCAATGGGACAGCGCACCGCAATCGTGCGCACTCAGTGTAATACTATTTTGTATTATAACTATTTCTTACTAGGCATTGCCAACACACCTGTTTGCTCCCTGTTTTTATTTAGTTATATTAGTTATACATTTAAAATGTTGTAAGTTATAGAGAGAATGTAAGTTATAGTTCAATTGAATAAAAAATAAGGTATTTTTATGTTAACAATAGTATAAAACGCTTGTGATACATGGCATAGTTAAGAAACAACCAAGCACATCTTACAGGCGTGATATTTCAAATGTTTGATTGAAAAAGCGCGAAGAAACCGAGAATAGACTACAGGCAGGACTTAACGTCTCGTCAACAGCGAGGTCGTTAGAGNGACTTAACGTCTCGTCAACAGCGAGGTCGTTAGAGACGGGTTTTTTTTTCTAACCTACTCTAAAACTAAGTGTTATATGTTAGTCCGCGGTAGGAACGGGATTATTGCGTCTCNTGCCAACACACCTGTTTGCTCCCTGTTTTTATTTAGTTATATTAGTTATACATTTAAAATGTTGTAAGTTATAGATAGAATGTAAGTTATAGTTCAATTGAATACAAAATAAGGTATTTTTATGTTAACAATAGTATAAAACGCTTGTGATACATGGCATAGTTAAGAAACAACCAGGCACATCTTACAGGCGTGATATTTCAAATGTTTGATTGAAAAAGCGCGAAGAAACCGAGAATAGACTACAGGCAGGACTTAACGTCTCGTCAACAGCGAGGTCGTTAGAGACGGGTTTTTTTTTCTAACCTACTCTAAAACTAAGTGTTATATGTTAGTCCGCGGTAGGAACGGGATTATTGCGTCTCAGGGCTAACCCCTTACGCTTACAAGGGAAGGAAAAACATGCAAGGAGACGTGCATAGAGGCAAAGAGGAATTTGGCTTCCCATGGCCGGGTTTGGCCATGAAAAACCTCCCTAATGTACTTATAGTTAAACTATATCTAGAAGAGAAAGGGAAAAACCGGCACCGAAACCGTAAAAACCCTTTCGACAGGAAAACATTAAAAATTGTTACATGCGTTATGAGAAAATGCTGCAGGAGAAAGATAGGTGGGTACCATGCTCTTAATTATTGGGAGAGGAGAAACTAGTAGAGAGGTGGCGGGGATTAGAGACGGTGCAAGTTGCTCAGAGAAGCAGGATCGGGGAAGGACTCGACCGCGGCCTGTTGGTCTGCAGGGAGAAACCATCCGATCAGCACTCGCCTGGAGTGATCTCGGAAGAAAAATAAAACCACGAGAAACCGAAATCAGAATGGCCGAACTGGGAATCGAACCCTTGTGCTCTCCGAATGTTAATCCAGCGGCTTACCACTCCGCCCCCTCGTTTGGTCCAAACCAAGAGAATGAACGTGACGAGACAATGGCGCAGATAGAGAGGTCAATAAGTGCAACAGTGGACACCAACAGCGTCCTTCGTATTTGGCCCGCATGCGAAAATCCAGAAAGTGACCCTCACCGGGTATCGAAGCCGGANATGCAAGCAAATTTATGGTTTTAACAGCTCCGCCAAATACACCTTTCTTGTGGCCGATATCATTTTTTTTTAATGTTAGTGTCATATCCATGCTATAGCCTTCATTTCTGGCTGCGGCAAGAAAGATTTGCATTGTTTTTCAGAGTGAAACGAGTGTTCTGCCAGCCTCAGAGGACACAACAAGACAATAAAAACGTAAACGCAATACAGATAATTAAACAAAACTTAATTATAGAAGACAAGACAATATAGGTAGTTCACGGTAAAGTGAGCACTTTTGAAGCCATAGTTACTTTTCCCATTCAACCATTTTTCATAATTTAACAACATTTTAAAATAAATATTGCTATGTAAGTAATAAACACAGCGCGTGTATCTCACCGCACTCGGAAGTTAACATCTAAGACTAAAATAAAACCTATTTATAGATTATTATTTTTAATGAGAGGGCTATCAAAAGTGCTCACTTTACCGTGAATAGCCTGTGACAATGAAAACTCATTGCCGATAATGCAAACAAGATTTCACGAAATTTCTGGAAATGAAATTTGGCCCCTTCCTCAGGTGAGGGTGAGACACTGGATGCATACATAACTACAGTAGACTGCAGCGTCAAATTGGCCAANCTAACTACAGTAGACTGCAGCGTCAAATTGGCCAATGGTGTAAGGCATACTATTTTTTTTTAAGAATGTCCGTTTGAAGGTATTGCTACATGATATCGTATGGATTCTGCCCGCCACTAGTGTTACTCGTACAACAGCAGTTTTAGTCATCATATCACCGTCGTTGCTGCTTGACACGTGGTTTCGGAATACTAAGTGTCTTGTAGACGGGGACGGGACAGAAGTGATTCTAACAAACATCAACTTTTGCATATCACACATTAAAACTCAAGATATCACTTTCTGACCTAAGAAGTTTGTTATGTCAAGGCCACTTTGCCACTGGTTTCGATAACGGTGAGGTACATATACCAATTTCACTCTGTATACTGCTTGCTTCCTTAGGAGTAAGAACTAACAGACTACCGGGACTTCTAAGTAACAAGTTTATCTATTAAATATCTCTTTTAAGGACAAACCGGTTTCTAATGCTGTCGTGCTCAAGGAACTCCTCCTCAATGTCGCCAGCAATATGTGGTCCACACATAATGGGTGTCCGCTCCATTTCAGTTAGTGGCCAGAACCCATTTAGATGAACGGTCTCCGGCAAATGGGATGGCCGTTCAATATCCAATAACCCGGCCTGCACGTTTCTCTGTTCCTCTGGAGCATTATCTGCGGGAAACGTCTCAGACACATTGTTTACGCAGTGTCCATTACCGACCCTAAAATGCTCTGTCAGCATGTTGAGTAAATTTTTTTTCGCGCCAGCGCCGAAGAATATCTGGCATGTTGAACGTGTACACTGTAATAAAAAGTTCGCAAATTCACCTCATTACTGTATACGCGTATTGAGTTGAGATGAGAGTTTTTGGCGGCTCTTAACAACGAGGTCTTGAGAGCCGATGAGGGTGGAATGAGGTGAGGATGGAGCAGTGCCGGAATGCAAGGACGGGGGAAACTGTAGAAACCCCTGAGTAAACCACTTAACCTGTGGAATCGCCCACCACGATTCCCATTTGCGAAAATCCGGAGTGACTCTGCCGGGGATTGAACTCGGTTCGCCTTGGTGAGAGGCGAGCAGTCTAACCGCTGATCCACCGCAGCCCCTACGCGTGTTGAGAAAGCACGAGTGGCGAAGTTATTTTTCTTTTCTTTCGCATACACGGTATAGTTCCTACATTTGTTACGGAATGAATCAAATGAGAATTGAAGTTCCCAACTTTGTATATATGCTGTTCACAGTAAACTGAGCACTTTTGGATGCCCTGCTTAAGATCTAGTTTTGTACATATTGTGTATTCTTACACCATATGTAAAAATAACATTGCCACGGGCATGATCACTTTATTCTTGCGTCTGTCAAGAGAAACAGTAAAGTTTTAAAAATATATAAAAATATATTCAAATTTTAGATACTTGAACTTATATGCATCAAACACCTCGGAAAGCGAAAGAAATTTCAGTATTTACAATTGTATATCTAACACTTTTAGTTCAACGTTAAGACGTGTACCTACTTTCCCAACGTCATTACCAACTTTACCAATCAGTTTGTCAGTTTAAATACGTGCAGATAGGGTCAGTGAACATTTTTCAAAGGTTGATTTTCAGAGTGCTCATTTTACCGTGAACAGTCTAATTGTGGCAGTTCTATATTTTCAGCCTGATATGTCGCAAATTTTCCACACCAGGCATAAATTAAAAACTTCCACTACAATTTAGGGAGTTCACAGAAAACATTTTTACACTGTATATACTCAGCTATTATTCGGTCATTTAAAGCACATCCTGAGAAGGGTTGTATCAATGCTGTACACAAGCACGGCTTTTAAACATTAAATACTTTATTGTTATTATCTGATCAGCTTGAATGGCCTAAGAACTGACAAACAGCTCTGGGCCTATTACGGTTGCAGGTTAACGCTGTAATTAATAAATTTATATAAACATATATATATAAGTTATACAAGATCTTTACAAAACATGTCTACAAACTCGGGCACGTGATTCATGACCGGAAAAGAGGAGATTGATACAGGACACCCATGGTCCATCTCAAATAATAAGGGCTGTAGAAGCCCTTAAAGGCGGATGGTGACAAGTAAATTACGTGGGATGTTATGCAAAGTACATGCATTAGAGGAACACAAATTGGTTTAAGAATTACTTAAACCAAAATCTTGGATAAACGGAAGGTGTGGTACGTCGTACACACCCCCATAATGTTAATAATAGGGGTTGTCACTCTTTGATTGCATGCAACATTTACACTGTAAGGTTAAACTGATTGTGGATAACATCGGATGAAGCGGGACGTCTTATCAGCAAAAACGGCCTCCTAGTTGCAACTCTCTAGGACCCACCGTGTCCATGTAAAAAACAAACGAAGGGTGCTGTGGTGGCAAGGGGCCATGGCCTGGTGAGTAGGCAACACGTCGTGCACCTGGTGTAAAAAAACACAAGTTGGTGGTATGATCATTGAGTAAAGATATACACACTAGAGCGGCCATGGGATATGAAAAGTCTGACCAGTTTTTTATGTTAGTTCTTGGGAGGATTCAGAGGAGCGCTAGTGTTCTCGAATGGGAGTTAGCAGGCAGCAGACGACGCAGCAGTCAAAATGCCTTGTCACACATGCGGTTTTGCCAGTTCCGCAGCAGGAAAAAGTAGGTCATTACCCTGGCCTCGGCTCACCCACGTGTTCGTTCCCGTTCTGCTAAAGTCGAATCTGTCACACGCGAGTTATCAGCTTCCGTTGCAGCTGTGAATATCCAAATCATGGTTTACTAGTGGTGACCATGGCATGTGTTTCGTTTCTGTCATACGATTCTGTATTTTCTGAAATTTGCAGCGATATCAACTATTATTTGGTTTTATTTTCCTCTGCGAAAATGAATTATAAATATATAACGGTCATTGTTTTAATGTTAATTCATTATTTTATGATAGTTCAGGAGTGCATGATAATATACGAGTACTGTTAGCACTTACAATTACAAATTTTATATTAATCATGAATGATGTCATACATCATAGTAACGTTTTCATTCCGTTCGTATGTGAAATAAAATTGACTGGAAATGATTGTTCACTAGTCGAGAAATATATGTTTAGACGCACGAAGGTCCACAATAAGACTCAGTGTTTACAGTTGGGGGTTGTGATATACTACAAAGGTGACTGTTCGTACATATAATCAGTATCTTAAATTTGTTGATTCGAGTGTTATTAAAGCTGTGTCCGAACCTAGGAATGCACATATGTATATAAGCATACTCCAATCGGCTCGATTCTTGATACATTCCGACAGGCATACTCATTTGCATCCGTTACAGCAACCAGCCAGCTGATAAGATTCTGAACAAGCATTGTGACGGCAAACAAATACTGAATCTGTGCTGCAACGTAGGTGCGTAGATTTAAAATTATCAACCCCTTAAGAGCTGTAGCTGAAAAGCGTATGACAATGAAAGTATTGCTATTAATCAATCATAGACATTTTTTTCAAAAAAGGAATGAATAATTGTTTGGCGCAGTAAATACGGTTATCTATAATGTATTATTAAAAATGGTAAAAACTAGAGGTAGATTTTATTTTAAAACTAATAATGGTATGATTAAAAATTAATTTTCTAAATTTCGTATAAATTATACACTCCTGCATGCCTTGCCTTGTAAAATATTGGCAGTGTTCTCATTGCCCTGCGTATTAACTATAAATGCATTGCCACGTCTGGTTTATAACAAATCGCAAATAAAACTGATTATTTTTATCCCGGGCTTTTCTAGATAATTAAAAGTTAAATAGTATATATTGCCAAGAAATTATCTCAGTGGCTTTTTTTCGAAAGTAATGCCTCCATACCACTCTTTATAAAAATAAATATTGGTAATAACCATTATGAACTACATATAAATCGCTTTTCAAATAGTAGCCTATGGGCTGTTAGGGCGCGAGACGTACACGCATTCGTTTCCCCGTGTACTCGCGTATGTCATTTCCCGAGACATGCACAACGTTTACGTACTTGGACGAATGCGAACGCTGTATGAGTGTGCATCTCATTAAGCATGAAACCTTATGCATACTCGTTCTTGGCCACCACACCTCCCGAGACACGCATTACATCTGAAGAGGACCTGTTATCGAGGGTCGTGCCTGCCTGTCGTTGTGTGTTATCGCCCTACGCCCCGCAGTTTTCGAGGGATTTATGCATGAAGTTCAAAACGTCGTCTCATACCTGCCGGGAGGGCAACCGTTCGTTGCTCAGCCATGCGTACGCCAAGGTCGTGAACGGTTGTAGGTATTCGTTCAACTACGCACTACCCTGAAGGTCACGGTTCCGTTTGAAATAATTTCTATAATGTTTACGATGAACTCGTGAATTATCTCCACCTCCATGGTGCGTATCGCCCTTAGGAACCATTTTCGAACATGTGCCGTATACACGTTTCCGATTTTTTTTTTTTGTAAGTAATATGCAAGACGGAGTTTGTTGGTGTTGTCAAGTCTCATCCTGCGTAACAGTGTACTGTGTCGGATGTCTTCGTGGTTTACTGTTCGCACGGGAATAATTTCACAGTCATACTTTTTTCCCCTCGTTTGATTAAAAATAATATCGCCAGCCAACTACGAGCCCAAGCATGCCCAGGTTTTTGTTATTACAATTTTAACTTGGAATTGACAGTTTTGTTGATCACTGTAACAATCCATAAACAGCTGTGTGAACGTGTTTCACTACTACAAAAAAATGTTGTATTGATCAAACATTTTATAAGGTTTCAGGCAACGTTTCGAATTAATATCCGAACTATACTAATGCGTATCATGTATATGTGTGAAAGAAAATAAACATAATTGAAAAAAAAACCGGTACAAAATGTTAGACACCGGGAAATCATGCTGACGTCATGTCGGAAGGATATATTTTTATTCTAAGAATATACAAATTTGCACGCGCATTTCATAGGCGCACATATTGTTATCTGTCTACTCCAACCGTGAATAGACTGCGCACAGCATTCGCATGAACTTTATATATTCGTGACTACTGAGAGATCAGAAAACTTATTCCTATTATATTTAGTTTGCTAAAGTAAATTAATGCAAAGTTATAACTGTGATACATCAGTTTAATATGGGACGCAGTCGGCTACGGTTAGAAGGTGAATTGGAGGCCATTTTAGAGTTACATATTATTGGCTTTACGTGTGTTTCAGATAAAAATTTTAAAACTTGTCTTTGTTACGGTATATAACGTTATTTAATTTTATTTTAGAGACAATTTGATTTCCTGTATTATTTTCGCCTCTGGGGCCATACTCGGAATGCAATTAATTTTTAATTCCCGCTTATTCCACGTGGCAAAAAAACGAAGGTACCCCGTGGATAATACAGTTATTAAATCAGCTATGCCTCGTTGAAGAAGATATTTCAATAATGAATGCCGGATACATATTATTGCTCAAAAACTTGAAGCACTACAATTATTTGTACCTCTCCTCCGCATAGGCAATTTAAGGGAAAAGTGAGCAATTTTTAAGGCCGCGGTTTAAACTTACTTTCAGCTTATTTATATAATTTTTCCAGTTGTAAATACAAAAATTGTCGTGTGTCTAACGAACATACTGTTCAGTATAGCTCTCGAAAGGTCATACTTGAGGCCACAATAAACATAATTTTGTGGTTATTACGCATGCTGGGATGGTCTTACGGCGTACTTACTTTACCGTGAATAGCATATAAGAAGTTTGCACTCGTAACTTGAGCGATGTTTTCAGTCCGCGCGTCACATTCACTGCGCTCTCGTGAAAACTTTTCTTTTCCTTCGCACCCGCATCGCGCCACTGCATCCAGAGAAGAGTTCAATAGCTGGTGGGCGGACACTACCGGGTACTTCATCTACCTTGTGCATGGGAACGGGACCCGGCATTTCCGTAGGAACAGGTTGCAGTCTCGCACCTACCAATTTTTATTTTTATTTTGTAAGATGATGGGAGTTTTCCAAGAGAGCAATTTTATGCACTAGAGATCACGGTCGGACTCGATCCCAGAGAAAGGGCCTCGGGGGCTCGGCGGTGAAGGAGGTAATCATAACAACCAACTCGCTTACCCGTCCTTAATAGACTATCAACCCAGCAAAAAAATATATATATACTATATAGTCTATTCGTGGTTTCTTCACACTTTTTAAATCTCAACTTCGAAAAAATTCACCTCATGTATGACGGGATTGGTTATTTCCTAAATATTCCATGTTCACAAACTTTTTATACTTCTGTTAACGCAAGAGTACCTTATTTTTGGTTGTATTGAACTTGTACTTATATTATATCTATAAATTACTATATTTGATTTATAATTTTTATCAATAAAAACCGTGAGAAAACAGGTGTGTTTCTAATGCCTGGTAAGAAATACATTTTACGCAAAATATTATTACAATGAGTGCGCACGCATGCGCGGAGTTCTCCCGTTGGTGTAATTTTCTTTATTCGGTTAAGTTTTGTTTGCATGAGGCGGAGGAATATGCGGGAAGTAGAACTTTATCAAGGCGTCAGAAAAGTTGGAAGTAACCATGAATGGACTTTACCATTATTATGGAGAGCACGCTAATGCCAGATGTTTCACGTGAACAATCCTTAGTGAACTGGAAATTATCGGTACCCGGGGGTTAATAACATTTCTGCAGCAAAACACGTCTTTTCTGTCGGACAGAATACTCACGCTTCCGACTCAAGAGGTCTGTTTACAGTCCATAACTACCGTTTTAGTTTCTTAGAAAATTCAATTTCACGTACGCAAAACGTTTCAGTTGTTGATATGATTTTCTGTTTGAAAAATAATGGGAGGTGTTAACTTTTTTAATACTTATTTTCTCTTCGAATTATCCTTACCGTGGCTTGTGTTTCCTTGCGGAGAATTAAACGAAACGTGGTTGAATGTACGTATATCGCTTAGCGAGCAAGAATAAAACTAGTTTAAAAGTCAAGGCAGAAGTTTTGTTAATAATACATACAGAGGGTGAGTATAAAAGAATACCCCAACTTTGAAGGTCTATAATATCAAACCAAACCAAAACAAAACAACCTACAATGAAATGAACCATGGAACTGTGAAGTTTGTTTACTATTTCTTAATAAATGTTCAATATGACCACCACGAGTGGCCCGAGCGACATCTACGTTTTAAGCGTGGCTTATGTTCATCAAGTTAGACATAATTAATTTTTAAATGATGCATACGTGTAAATTTGAGGTGTGTGTATATATACACTAGCGAACCCGCCCGGCTTCGCCCGGGTACGATTGAGTTTTACAGTGATACACTAATACATAAATTGGGAAAATACAATTCATTTATGTGAAAATAGAATTATAAAATTATACTATGTTCGCCTAATTTTTAACTGATTACGGCAACCTAAAAGGAAGGAAATCTTTTTTACCCGATAGCCAAGAAGTAGGGTATTGTTGTTGGAGTGTATCTGTGCAACTATCTCGTAGATACCGCATTTCCGCTTTCCAGCGTTGATGTATGAAAATCAAAACGTGAGTTTCATCAAGTTGTAGCTTTAGAAATAAGTGTACCTAGGTACTACTTTTTGCGATTGCCTGAGGGATCTTAATTGATCACCAAAATTAAGCAAGGTTCCCAGCGGCACACATTTGGATGGGTTACCGTTTAGTGGCATAACATCTGATCACTTCCGGGCTTAGGAGGGCCCGTTAAATATTCGGCCCCAGTAGTTATCGATTGATAGCAGTCAAGCCATTTCAGAGGTCCTTGGGCGGCCTGATAAACTCTGACACCAGAGGAAATAAATATTTCGGTCACGTTCTTAGCCGTTGCAGAATTACGTTTTGTTGTTATTCCACACGAACCGTACAATTTTCCGGTATAAAAAGTATCATATTTTCTATTCCAGGACCTATAGTACCTACACACTACCAATTTCATCTATATAAATAAATATATATATAAAGCAAGTAGCTGTTTGATGGGTGAAAGATAAAAATAGTCTTAGCAGAATCACCTAATAGATAAATGCACAAATGGTAAATGGCCTGGGGATTCACATGATGTGGGAGCACGCATTAGCTGATTGGCTCCGTGAGACTTTGGAACGGGCCTTACGGCGTTCCGACATGTCACTGGCCAGTGACGTCCATTTTGCTGGCGTGTGCGGCTGGAGTCTGCGGTGTAAGCGACTGTTTCACATTTGTTTTCGTAAGGTGGAGTTAGAGTGGCTTTCAACTGAGCGCCGCACCGACTGTACCATATCCATAACACATGCAATATTAATATAGCCCATTCGCCGTTACTCCCAACTTTTCTGAAGCCGTGCTAAAGTTCTACTTCCAGGATATTCCTCCGCCCCATGCAAACAAAACTTAACCATGCACATATAGAAAATCACACCAAAGGTACAACGCACCGCATTCGTACACACTCAGTATAATAATATTTTGCATAAGAACTATTTCTTACTAGGTCATTACCAACACATATATTTTATACCTCTTTATATTCACATCAATTTAAAATTAAATGTTATAATTGATAAATCTCTAAATAGTATAAAACAAAGTCACTTATTCGCGTCTGTCTATGTATTCGCTTAGTACCTACTTCTAAACTACTTGATGGATTTTGATGTGGTTTTCAACATTATTTAGATAATTTATCAGGGAAAGTTTTCGTGTATAATTAATTTATATTTAATGTAATGATAGTAGAGAAATGTCAAACAGTTTGTAATGAAGTCGTAAAATACCGTTTTTAGGGCGCTTACATGGCTTGCGCTGACTAAACCATAAGAGATACATCTAATTATTGTACTACATATTTGTAGCTCTCAAAAATACCTAAAGAAAAGTCCGCGAAAGCATATATTTATCTTTTAAGAATAACCAACAGTAACCATTTTCGTCTTTCAATGTATCGCTGTAAAAACTAAATTTTTACCGGGCGAAGCAGGGCCGTTTCACTAGTCGAATATAAGTAAAAGTTGAATTTAACCAAAAATAAGGTACTTTTATGTTGACACAAGTATAAAATGCTTGTTATACGTGACATATTTACGTAACAACCAAGCACGTTATTTAAAGTGTGATTTTTCAAAGGTTTGATTTAAAAAGTGTGAAGAAACCGTGAATATATACCTACTAACAAAATTGTAAAAAATGAACGATTATGTTGCAGGTGAAAGAAGAATGCATGTTTTGTAAAACAGTTTGCTAGAATTTACTTATTTAAATGTTTTTTTTTAAATCAGTAAAATTATTTTGTAAACAAAATTTAAACCTATTTTGCATTCGCATTTTGCAAAAAAAAAAAATACCTCTTCACCGAACAAGATCATTATAATTATTTCTGTGGTTATATGTTATTCAAAAATTAGTAATGTTTATAAATGTCTTTACTGATTAATTTTATACACTTACATTTCTGCAACGAAAGATGTGTTTTAAAACTGAAATAACTGTACATATAACCAACTATTAAATATATTTTTAACGTTTCTTTAAATTATTTTTACATAAAATAATAGCAAGTTTTGTGATTGGTCTGTGTGACAGACGATTTCTGGCAAAACGTTCTTTCTGAAGCGTACAAAATAGAAATACGCTTCAATTTTTATCAAAAAAAAAATATCAATTAATTTTTCAACATTTAAATAAGTAAATTTCAGCATAATATTTTATAGTGTTAGATATTATATGCATTATTTTTTCATGTGCAACAAAACGCGTACATTTCTGACAATTTTGGTGTCTCTTTGTGTGTTGATTTTTAATGTTGTCTGCATATTGTACTACCGAGTTCAGTGTTTCATTAGAAGCCAACTCCTTTCTCCTTAAGTATTATGTGAAAGAATGTAATTCAACACGCGTAAAAAAAATCAATTGAATTCGATGTGATTTATGTAAAGTAGTACTTTCTAAAGTTTTCTCTCATTCAAACAATGAGAAGAGCTTGGTTTGTTTCTATTTCGCAATAGTAATTCTATACATATTATTCGTATGAATCTAAATATGAACTATCGCCCGTGGAACACATGTTATTAAACCCTTTCGTTACGTTAAAAATTGTTGTTCGTATCAGTTGCACGTAAACTATTAATGCCGATTATTATATGCATATTTTATTTTTACTCTTGTCCTACTATATCACATTAATGACACGTTTGGGACGAGAGATTTTCATATATGGTCTCTATTTTCGCAACTGAATAATGTTCAGTGCTCTTTTTATTTATTACGCACTAAAAAAGACAAATACGCAATTTTTTTTTTTTAATTCCCGTGCTATGTGTATAAAATAATACCGAATATTTAATCACTTTTATCGCCTGTTCATTTCGCGTGTATGTTTATTTACACCTGAAATAAATACTGATTCTTTATGAGGGGAAAACATATGCCTCCATTGCGTACCTGGGCGCAGAACTTAACCCACGCGAAATATTTTTTCGGAGCATAGCGACTACATGCCTGTGTTCTGAACTTCGGAATATAGAGTTTTTTAAATGTTTTTAACGAAGCAAAGTGCATGGAATTGGATGCTTAACATCAATCAATAACGTGAAATAAAGTACCTCAGCAACAGAGTAGATTTTGTTTTGTGTCTTAATAATAACAGAATTTGTTTAAATCTCCATATATAATTCCAAAAATGATATGACACACATTGTCTGACATCATTCATGTGTACAGTGTAACTATCTCAGGAAACAGATAACGTTTGTGAGGGTGCAGTTGGTTGCCTGCTCGGTACTCTAAAAAAACTTCGTCTGTTTTCTCGCCAACAGTTTCGCCTGACAGTTACACAAAGGCAACGTTTTTTTGTACATTAATGTAAACATGACTGCGACATCATTAAAAAGCGACAAACTCCCAGAGTTAAACACATTTGTTGGTTAATAACATGGCACCTCCTTGTTTTCTCAATGAATGAGGATGATAATACCCAACAACCATTCGCAGATTTCAGATCACTATTCAAGACAACGGTGCTCACTGCATTGTTATTTTTTTTATCTCAATTACGTTTTATTTATAATTAGAATCATTTGAAATATCGATTTTCAAGGGCACCTACCTCCTCACGAATTACCGTAGAACGTAGGTGGTATAACTATTTCTATCTCATATGGAATCACCTCATAGCGTTTGTATTTATAGTACACGATCATCCTGTAAGTTATACGCGAACTACTTTGGCTAAAGTAATTAATTGAAGGATTTTTGGACAGTTGGAGATCGTACAAACAAAACGCTTGACAGCAGAAACATAGAAGTCACATGGCAATTTTATTGTTTACGTTTTGCAGACGTAATGGGCACACGGAAGTATAACTTCAGCAGGACTTCAGAAAAGTGCGAAGTAACCGCGACAGGACCGCAGACAGCACTGCCGGAGTGTGATAGTGGCTGCATTTGGATCCGCGCGAGGTCGCATCGACGTGTCGTTCGACTGCTAGGCATGCGGAGCATTCCGGTGTCACAGTGGCCTGGTGTTTGAGCCAATGGGCACGTGAAGGCTCCGGTCGATCAAGATAAAACACGCCAGGGGAGGAACGCCGTTTTGTGGTGGGACGAGCATTACGCAATCCAATGATAGTGACGTCTGCCATTCGGATGGGTATATATATATATATATGTATATATATAAAAGTTGTGTCCGTTTGTTCGGACACGTATAACTTCCGAAAAAGTTGACCAATTGTCATTCTGTTTGTTTATAAACCTTCCTTTCGTTCCAACGAGTGTTTGTACACCTTTCTTTATTATCTGTATTGCCTGCAAAGGTACTAAAATCTGCAATAAAAAGCTCATTTTTACCATACTTTCGTGACAGGAAGCGGCTTTGTTGACAGCTGTCAGTTTGAACATTTCAGCTGTTTGAACCATCCAACTTATTCATACGCGCGGAAGATGGTAAAACTAAAAACATTGTATACGAACAAGTACTTCAATAATGAATATTTTAAAAATACATATACTTCTTTCTATTAATTTTACAGAAAAGAATAGAACCAAAATCTTTTATGCCACAGCAGCGCGTGGCCGAGTAAGCTAGTACTGTATACAAACGGAAGGCTCTAATGATGCGCTGGTTTAACAGAATTGAAGTTCAGATAAGGGTTCTGAATTGCAGCCCATACACAGATGTTAATACCTATTAGAATGTGTGTTTCTTGAACCCTAGTTACATTTTTCAAATGGAACAATATCTATTCACATCAAGAAAACAAAACTGGAAATTAGAACGTCAATGGTGTTTTTTTTTTACAGGATTCTCTTGCAAGTAATTTACGTGCTTTCGTAATGTGAAAATTGTAAATACAGACTGTCGTCTGCTTCATTTAACTGCAATAGGCTACGATGTTCGTGTGTGTGTTTATGTTCCGTTTCCTTTACACTGATTGCATTGGGACCTCCTTGCCAGTACTTAGCGATAGTTCATACAACCTAGACGTAGGGCGTGCGGGAATACGGTGTTTACTAATGCTGCAAAATCCGACATGCTAACGATGTATGGCGAATGTAGGAAGAATGCTGTTCGTTCTTGCAATGTGTACACTGAACGATGTATCAATTCGATGAGGACCATCTCGACAACAATTGGCAAACTTCTTTAACCAATCTGCTCTCTCAATACCTCGCTGTTAAGAGCCGCCAAAATCTCTTCACTCACCTACTCCTTACCGAATTACGGGAAACTGGAAGTGTAACACCTCAACAACGTAACAGAAACGAACGAAGGACTGGAGAATAAGGAGAAATTAATGCTCTAGCTCCTGTTACTGTACGTCCGCGCGTTAGTTCCCGTGCAATCGCGAAAGGGAGTCGTGCGAGTCTTACACGTGTACTGCGCATTCTGCAACGTCATATTGCGATAACTCGTAAACTACTTGCCCTAGAATCCTGCGAAAAGCACCACTGGCATTCTCATTTCCTCTACTTTAATTTTCTTGATGTGAAATAGGCATTGTTCCATTTGGAAAAAATGTAGCGTTGTTCGAGAAATGCACATTCTAATAAGTATTCAAATCTGTATCCGGGCTGCAATTACGAGCCCTTGTCTGAATGTCACGTCAGTGAAACCAGCACATCAATAGCGCCTTAAATTTCCGAACTATTTGCGGTACGAGTTTGAAGTGATTCATCCTGTGTATGAACACACGCACACAAACATATTAATCTCATCCGATGAACGTAGTTTCTGGAAATACTGTTTCCATTATCGTAACCTCGCCTTTGCAAAAACAAAATATAGAAATGGGATGCAGCTGTTTGTGAGAATGGTTTTCTTTTCTGCAAGTGTTCCGTGGCATCCGGCTACCCGGTACCCACAAATAATTACATTTTTTTCGTGAGTTTAATTTCAAGCGTTTGTTAATTCTTACATGTATTTCCTAATTCTTCACAAAGTGGTTTTCTAGTTCACAAAAATTATACTGCACGCAAATACATTGAATAATAATGCAATTTGAAATATATTTTCCCATGTGTCTAAAAATTTTACCTTCCTTGCAAATAGGCTAATGCGATTATCAATGATCATGAGGTAAGTTATGTGTCGCATGCGCGCGCATGGGTGTACATGAGGTATGCGCATGGGAATAGGTACGCGATGGTGTGTGTGGGTACGTACAAGGCGGTATGCACGGAGGTGCGTGAGGATGTGCATGGGTGTGTGTGGATGTGAACATGTGAGTGTGTTGGTACCGGAGTGTGTGTGAGGTATGCATGTGTAGGTGCCCAAGGCCGTGTTATATGTGTGATTGTCCCAGTGGGTGTGCACGAACATATTAATACGCTCGTTTTCTATGCGCTTATTATCATTGTTATCAGTAGGAAAGAGTAGTGATATCACGTGTAATAAATACAGTTATCAGTACGTGTGTCACTGCTCACGAATAAAAAGTTATTTACAATTGTTAATGACCTTGATATATGTAGACAGTGTAAAATTTTGGTGTACCAACTAAGAGTTGAGTTGAGAGATTTTGGCGGCTCTTAACGAGGTCTTGAGAGCCGATGAGGATGAAATGACGTGAGAATGGAGCAGCGCCGGAATTCAAGAGCGTGGGAAATGGAAGATCTCCGAGAAAACCTGTCGACCAGCGGCATCGTCCAGAACGATTCTAACTAGCGAAAATCCGGGAGTGACCCGGCCGGCGATTGAACCCGGTTCGACTTGGTGGGAGGCGAGTAGTCTAACCGCTCAGCCACAGCGGCCCCACAAGATAAGAATCTACGCTAATCATAATCTTGCAGGTTCTAATCACAGTGTGATCTGTTATTATTTTTCTTAATTCGTTAAAAAAATAATTGTGTAATTTATTTTTATAAAATATACGTCGCTGATTTAAGATAAGATCTCATTAAGTGTAAATTATATTACCTTACAAGCAAAAAAATAATAATTGCTTCACTAAATGAATGTCGTAGAGCACAAACAGTCACGTAAGTTACTTGGTAATTATGCATTTATACGCACGTTTATTTAATAAAATTAGTTGCAGAATATTAATATTATTTGTTTGTAATGACGTGGTAAATTTTAAAACTTCCGTTGCATTGATACAAGTAGATACTATTATATTCATGCAGTTTAGCACTTCTGTATGAAATACCACAATATCTTGTCACGTGATATATTCCTGTGCGACTTTCCACATGCGTTTGGAGTGAAAAATGGTTTTAAAATGAAGATTTTTCGTTTGCTTATGGGACTTTGTAACCATAATGTAAGCGGAGTCTCGCACGTTCTCCTAGCTGGCGCATGAAGTTTAGTTGCAGAGGGCCTGTAGATAACACACGATTCAAAAACGTTTGGATAATTTGTAGTACTACTACCTACTTACGAAAAGCGTTTAAGAAATGCTCCGTGCCTGAAGACAAGGTTCAAGTTCTCATTTCAACTTTAAGGATTACTTTTCTGGGGGTGGAAATGACGAAACCAGCCGTTTTTTACAATCAGTTTTAACTGCTAAATTTTTTGTACATAAACTTTAGAGTTGCCTTTTAGACAAGCGCCATAGTTCTATTTTTATTAGCGTGTGATAAAATTATAGGCTCACGCAATTAGTTAACCAAGAAACAAGAAGTTATTGTTGTAATCTTCAGGGGGGAAGAGGGAGGAATGTATTCGTAAAGCGTTTACTCATTACTTTGATATCTCACGCTTGCAAGAAAGTACGTAGTTTTAATTTTACATATAAAAACCAGTGTTTAATATATATGAATATGTATATATATATATATTATCGTGAAGGGTAATTTTTTTTTCAACTTCCTCTTTTAACTCAGGACCCCGTGGTTGGCGCAGTATCTGTAGAGCTCTCCCACCACCAAGGCGAACCGAGTTCGATTCCCGGCGGGGTCGCTCCCAGATTTTCGCACGTGGAAATCATGCTGATCCTCGGGGATCTCCCGTTTCCCATGCCTCTGCATTCCGGCGCTGCTCCATACTCACTTTGCTTCACCCTCATCGGCTCTTGATACCTCGCTGTAAGAGCCGCCCAAATCTCTCTACTCCACTTTTACTACTGCACCACAGAAAGTGGAACGATGTACTCCACTCGCTGATCGGCTGCGCGAAGCTCTGGAAAACGGGCATTTTGTCTGACTGGCTCCTGCGTGCTGCTCCCTAGGGGTTGGGCTGCCGGCTGACAAGTTACTGGGCGCTGATTGGCGAACAGCGTTCCGCCATGTTGCTGGCCTGTGAGGCCATTTCGCTGGAGTGTGCGGCTGAAGTTGGCGATATAAGCGAATTGTTCCACGCCTGCATGCTTAGGTTGTCAGTGACTACGTTAAGAGTATCTATTGGCATTACACTCTTAACGATGTGCCACGTTTCGAGACTAACTTCATTTTATCCAGTCTTGGAACTTCAGCTCTGAAGGATGGGCAGGGGTGATTCAAGCCCCCTTAACAACCTCTGTGCCAGCTAGGACTGTGCGATATGCACAGTTCAATGCCGTTTCGAAACATGTTTGACCTTATCGGTATCGGTGTGATATATTGCTCCCGGAGAGTAGTGGAAAATCGATGGCGGTATATCGCAAATACATATTTTTACTTATACCACAAATATCGTGCTGATATCGGAAATATCGCACATAGTCAACATTGCAATCACCGCATGTCAACAATATAGCATATAGCTAATATCGTGATATGCATATATTACTGTACACTGTTACGTTCTTTGAAGGATTCTTGCAATGTGACTAACACGTCAAAAGCAACATTATTTTGGACACACTTCATTTCAGTAAGTTTCGTTGAAAAACCAGAATATTACATTAAAAAAACACAGGGGCACTGTATAGAAGTCATGTTAGGCTGTCGTCAGTAGATAAAAAATAAAAAAAAAAGAACTCCGAACAAGTAACCAAGACAGAAAGTAACAAGAAAGCGCAACAAGTGAACACGACGACACACACTTGAATAGCAAGAATAATAAATATGGACAATACACGAATCTGTATTATTCTGGCTTTCTAAAAGACCCAATGCAATGGAATAGCTATGTCCAAAATAACATTGCGTTTGATTGCTCTACACTGTTGGATTACATTGCAGTGGTGATATATCAGAAATACTGTTTCGTGATCGACATATTGCCATGTCGCAGGGGCCGCGGTGGTGTAGCGGTTAGACTACTCGCCTCCCACCGAGGCGAACCGGGTTCGATTAGCAGCGGGGTCGATCCCGGATTTTTCCCATGTGGGAATCGTGCCGGTCGATGCCGCTGGTCGGCGGGTTTCCTCGAGGGTCTCCCGTTCGCTCCGCCCCTTCATTCCGGCGCTGCTCCATGCTCACCTCGTTTCACCCTCGACGTAAAGAGCCGCCCAGATCTCTTCACTCGCTCGCACATGTCGCACAGCTCTACACCGCCGGTCGCCAGTGCTGTGAGGAATGCCGCGGGGAGTGAGCGGGACGGATCGGATAGATGCGAGCGGCGAGCTCCACATCGCGTGTCGAAACGAACCGTGGGAGACGCGGGTGGCGCCAAGCATGCAACCCGAGACCTCCGTCTTCCGGCCCGCAGCCTCCTTGTGTGTTGCACGCCGCCGCACAGTCGTGCAGACAACCCCGCCCGCGAACTACCGCCGCCTTCCAACCTCTCAGCTAGACATGTGACTGTACATAACGTTACAAGACGCGAGAGGGGCGTACCCGAGTTCGTTAGCGAAGGAGATCTTAATGAAAATAAAATAACAATGTTTGATTATTAATTTATTCACCATAACATTAAACTATTCATCTCCGCCATCGCTCTTGTTTTTCTCAGTGAGCGCAATATTTTATGTCTATCTCAATTCTAATTAAAGACCTTAACACTGTCTCTATATTGGCTGTAATCGCTTACTTCACACTCACTATTTACACATTTTCATAAGTATATAACTCACGCATCCAGTTTAGAGTCCCGCTTGGCAGTCTCACTCTCCACTGTAGCGATGCTCGCAGTCCGCAGACTTCACTCTCGCTGGTCACTCTCGCCGCCACTCGACTCTCTGTTGGCTCGTCGTCTACGCTGTTCTCGCACACCTGTTCTCGCTGAAGGTCGCACAATCCTCCGAACTCTCAACTCTCGAAAAACTAGTCGGCTGGGAGGCCAGTCGCGGGTTATATAGTCTCGCTGGCCCGATCTGAAAGGGTTCCCTGCACCCCGATTCACGCTGGGAGAGGCAAGGGCAATGAACTGTTGAACTTGGTCACTGATTTCTCTGCTGAGCTTCAGCAGTTTCACTCATATGTACATTACAATTCCAGTGTAGCAAGAAAAGCGTAGAAATTATATTCACTCTGCCTCAATTCAAAAAATGATTGTAATAAACTAATTTGCGTGTCTCTTACAAATATAGACATTCGCTGTCGTGTTTTTTTTTTTTACATCAATGGTCAAAAATTGCTTAGCTGAGCTTTCACATTTTCCGATGAGGGATATTAAATATCCCTACAGAACAGTTATCAGTTATGCAACTGGTTTTGATGCCTTATTTCTAATTGTACAGAAGCAGATTTGTTACACAAGATTAATTTTGAGGGTATGATTTAAGGCTTTGACATTTCGAAACGCAGGAGTGATCTTTCCAAATATAAATGAAATGCAAAGATAAAAATTTAACATTGTTTTACATTTTAGAGCACGTTACGTTGCTCTTCTACAACACAATTTTAATTTCCATATTTTTGTTTACATTTTTAATTACGTGTGGGGGTACAACAAATTTAAGTACTTCGGCCCTCTAAAGGTTTTAATCCGGCCGTTTCCTTACACTAATTATTTCCTCCCTAAAATAAATGTCAACTATTGAGGCATAAAAAAAGTGAACGATCAATCATGACGTGGATCGTGGGTAGTTCACACGATACTATTGCCAAGAATCTCGTCCACATTGCGGTAACATGAGACCAGCACAGCTCATCAAAGAGAGCAGATAGACACTAAAGCGCCACCATATGCTTTTCTCTGCTTGGGAAGCAAAGGAAGGTAATACGTTCGCTGTAAACTTGCGCCGTGCGCACCTGAACAGCGCGAAGCAAGACTGGTCTGCGCATATCTTACTCTACCCCGCTCCACGCAACAAACCCTGGACATCCCAGGACCAAACGCCAGCCTGTGCGGGCGTCTGGGCGCCTTAATAATGCTGCACAGCTGATAGACTGTTCACTAAGCTCTTTTGAAAGCCCTGCTTAAGATACACTTTTTACCTTGACTGTATCCTTCAACCATATTTGGCGCGCATCGGCAAACGCGCAACTGGCTTCACGGAGCCGAATGTTTTTAGCACGGCATCAAGCTGCGGAAGGCTGCGCGCGCAGGTACCTCTTCCCTCGTGGGACCGCGGTGGAGTAGTGGCTTAACTACTTGCCTCGCACCAAGGCGAACCAGGTTCCATTCCCGGCGGGGTCGCCCCCGGATTTTCACATGTGGGAATCGTCCCGGGTNCCTTGCATTCAAACGCTGCTCCATACTCACCTCGCTTCTCACTCAGCGGCTCTCAAGATCCCAAATATCTTCAGTCACTCTTTCTCCCCTCGCCGGCCACACCACGCTCCCGTTCATTCGCCCATTTGCAGTTGTGGCGCCAATCGTATAAACTGTTTTGAGAATGTCGCCCGTGAATACAGCCTGTGGCGTGCCTTGTTAAAGAGAGTACAGCCAGTATGCAGTTGTCCTTTCTTTGCTCGCTGTGAAAGATGAAATACAGTGTGTGTTACGGTGGCGTATGATAATGATATGCCGTTAATAACCAGACATCACGATCCCGAATAAAAGCAGCAGTCTACTGTATGGAAACAAAGTAGGCCTAACTCACCGGCTCCCAATATATTTCTGGTTTGTTTGTTCCTCAAAGTAACTTGGATTTATTTTATATTATCCGATGAGTACTACTAGAGCATTGGGTTCCAAAAAAAAACTGTGACCTGACATTTGTGTACTGATAAATTGCTGATTAATTTGTGCGATGCAAATTGCAAGAATATATCTGAACTTATTTAATGAAAAATTGTTCTTATTTCTTCAGGATAACACTGGGCTTCTTACGGCACGACAGGCTATGGAAGTTTTGGAGTAAATCGGAGGCAAGTATAGACCATACTCCATACAGCACAGACCACGCAACCTGCGATGTTTAGTCTTTTCCGATACTTAAGAAGCAGTCGCGGGGAAGGAAGTTTAGCACAGTCCGTGAAATGTACGCTGCCACACCTACTATTTTACACTGACTCGCAGAAAATAATCTGCACCATGTGATTCCGAAGCTGATGCATCGCTGTAAACAGCGTATAGAGTTTGAATGTCGCTATTTAGAAAAGGTAACACACAAGCAACCTCCTACTGATTCGGACTCGATCTCGGCCCACGCACGGACTTACGGAATAGTACACGTATTATTGAGCATAAATGCGCCGGCTTCTTGTTTCGAGACAGGGCAGGGGGACAAGTCTGAAAAATTTCTGTAACCGCGAACACTTTCGCTTTAGTCTTACCACTTATTTGTGTTGTGTGTTTGTGCGTGAAGTTAAAGCACAGATGTAACACTTATTTTCACGTATGTCAAGGATTTTAAGAAGACGAGTTTCAAATATTTAATATGCCTACCAAGCCTGACGTCACGGAGTTCAAATAAGGAATAAATTTTAAAGAAATTCCTTCTCAGTTCATCAATTTTAAAGGTAACTGCTCTAAACCCAAAAAAATATATATCAGCACAACTTTCTCAGAGAATAACGCCACGTTAAAAAAGGTTTTAAAAAAAATTGTTTGTAAGCTTGAACGTTGAATTTTAGAAAACATTATTAAACATGAAAATTTGCAAGATTTTTTTTTACGTGTCAGTGTTCCTTAAGGAAAATGCCACGCAGAATACTTTTCGTTTGAAACGGTTATCTTCAAAATTGATCCACTGAGGAGTTTATTTAACATCGATTTCCCATTTACACTATGCGGCTGCTAGGTTTGAGAGTCAGCGCCCTTAAGATAATACAGTATTTATATTTTACTTGCAAAGGCAATGTAAATTATGAAAGTATCCTAAAAACTAAAATTTCTGAATAAAAAATTAAAACTAGTACAAGTTAAAAATTACGACCCATAAAAATAATGTGGCAAGACGTTTACCACAAGTCATACTTATTACATAGTGAACCAGATGTGGGACACCCGGAGGGGTGTAAGGTAACGCCTCTGCTGTCTGAAAAAAGAAGGGGAGACCGCCCCATTTCCAACATTCTCCCCCCTCCCCAACCGCTCGTACTAGGCACCTATGAAATGCTTTATTTTCGTACTATCATTAAAATGACACGTATACACACACACAAACATCACCCACAACGGTCTTTCAAGGAGATGAAGACGTGTACTGAGACCCTAGTATGGCGTGGCGACAGAATACTAGGATAGAAAGTACCCTAAAATAACTGCACATACCAACGACATCCCATGTTTCCCGCTGACGAAAATTCCTGCGTTTCCCAGCTGGGAATCGAACAAAAATGTCCTTGGAGGTTGGCCCCTACAGCCTTACTGACATCGCACCTTCGTGTTATTAGTGCTGTGTATTAGTGCTTCACAAATTTATATAATGGTTACACCTTGCCAAGAATCGTACGCAACAAATCGTCCCGGAAACAAAATTAACTCACTTATCGACATGTGCGTTCAAGGAGAGAAATGGTGTATCTACAGTTAATAAGGTAAACGAAATAATTTTTATATAGCTTTCTGAAAGGAGAAAAATAAACTCAATTGTACGCTTAGTTTTAGCCTAATTGAGTTTAGAAATATGTATGACCTTGGAAAAATACGCAGGTAAAATCATATGTATGACCTTAGAAAAATACGCAGGTAAAATCACTGTTGCTAAGCGAGAGTTTCTCTTCGTTTGATGCTATGATGCGAGTTCGTCCCTTTTATTTCGTATTTTATAACTATATAAAGTCACAAGACATGATACAACAAAATACACGATTTTTTTATATTATTTTTTATTTATTCATCAGTTAGTCTGCAACGACCCAAACACCCACCTTGGAACGTGCTGTTGTATAGCAACACCCTTCCTTTCAAGACTCAACTGTTTCTCTTCTTTTGTAGCATGTGAACGAAGAAGTTCGGCTAAGCCACAAGTGTCAATATCAATATTCAAGATCAGTTCCCCTCACCCTTAAAAATATATTTCTCAATACGTGACTACCCTGACGCTTGCCGCGAAATGACGATCACGTGTGAACATCACCACTGCTTTCCTAGAGCCGATTCAGGTTTAAAGGAAGACAAATTTTTCGGAAAACTTACTTGCTTTATTGTTTTTACCCATTGCGTCTTCTTCGCCGCACGGAAATTGTAACACCACCGCCGTGCTATTGTTGGCTTGTATATTTCAGCCGATGGACATGACGTGAAATCGCTAGAAATATAAACATGATTCTGTTACGTAAAAATAGAAACCAAGTTTAAGGATATCTGGTTTGAAGATGAATTCATCCTTTATGAAAATGCTTGGCTGCGAACAGTTATAATTCACTTTAAATACTCACAGATATTTTTTGGAAACTTAGATTGTCTTCTACCATCGTTATGTTTTACACACGTTAGTCATAATTGCCATAATATAAAAATATTCTTGTACTTGAACATTTTACGGTGCTAATTTTAATTGCGTATAGACACCAGTGGTAAGGTCCGTGGCAGTTATAATGTGAAAACGTGGCGGAAGTATACAAATTAGGCAGAAATAGGAAATCAGGTTAAATGTTTATATTTTCCACGTCAGAGGTTTTTAAGTACGGAAGCGCTAAGGGCGACACGGGTACGTGGGAGACATGCCTCATCGCCTCTCTGCGCAAGGCATTGAGCTGCCACGCAGTATTTACGCCCGCAACTTTCATTTACGAGAACTTCAGCAGAGACTTTTTTTCGTTTCCTGGCGCAATAATAAATATATTAAAAAAATTGTGCCGCACGATTTTGTACTACAGATAGAAGGCGTTTAATGGATGACTTTCGAAGCTCTATTTAATTTCCTCTTCCTGTCGGTTTTGATAATACCGCCACGTGAAAAATTAAAGTTACCTCGACTCTAATGACGTGTGTGAATACGTCCATCAAATTATGCTCCGAAATTATTATTAACATAAATACATTAAGATCCCAACGATGCTTGTCTTTGAAATAAGGAGATCCATTTCAATGTACAGAAACCATGTCACGGAAATTTACATTAGATATTAAGGCATATTAAGGTTTTTCTTAGTTCGCTGCATGTAAATAATTTTGTTTGTATAAAAATAAATCATTATACGGAAAAAGACGTATTTCAAAAATTTATTTTAAAGGCGATGAATCAGTACGAACAAGACGTATATCGCAACATGGTGTATATATACGTATTTTACCTTCAATTATTTGGCAACCTCAGTAGGAGACTTTTTAAAGGTTACCTACATATTAAAAAACAGTTTCTGGATTTTTTTTTCAATTCAAAAAAACTTTTGTGCGTATTTGCAGTCTGTTATATACTACAAGAAATCACTTTTGAGACATGAACTGGAAAGCGTCTAATTTAATGTAAACATTTCAAGACAGTCAGAAACGACATTTTCATATCGTTATAGTATTCTACGTGAATATCTGTGAAAGACATGCAGAGGGCTGCATTAATCTTGGCTACACACTTTACACCAGTAATACTGTAGGGCTAGACTTTGGTGCGTGAACTGGACTGCAGAGTGTTTGAAATCAGTTTTTGTTAAACAGTGCTATTAAACTTGCGCCCAAAGGGGCCAACCAACGAAAATAACGCGCACTTCAGATTATGCCTGTCGATTACTATCAAGACGACATACACGTCAGAAACACCATTCCGGAGCACTCCAGTGTAGCAAAGAAACGGCTTTCGCAAAGCGCTCTATCTCAAGAAATTCGGGCCAGATTCATACGCAAGTACTCGAGGCCTCCGCATTGGACCTTGACAGACTTTCCACCAGTAAAATGATAGGGTCGCCATTTAAATTCCCCTAGGAACACGCATTCCACAACACGACGATAGCACAGCGCGCTAGTTCAGAGCCCTGCACTTAGCGGCGATGGAGCACTCGACACACGTGGCAGGATCGCCCTTATCGCTGCCGCGCTTCTCTGCCTCGAACGCGGAAAACAGCTCGAGGTAGCAAACGCTTTAAGGGGCATTTATCCCTTTTTCTTTTGGACTTGACAGTTTTCTCGCTATGCCTTCTAGTATTTCAGAGGTCGANTTTAAGGGGCATTTATCCCTTTTTCTTTTGGACTTGACAGTTTTCTCGCTATGCCTTCTAGTATTTCAGAGGTCGAATCAAAATTTTTAGTGTGAAAGAGCATAGATAATAGTTTTCCAAGCGTTCTGAATTTGTTGTAGCTTCACTCCCTTCACTACTTCCTAATAGGTAGCAACTGAGAATGAAAACAGTTTATTTGCTTTATGCGAGTGACCAAAGAGGTAATAGCAGGAAGAGATCGCATATGATATAGATTTTTCAAGAAATGTGCCAAGCTATACACCACATGCCCTTCAAATCCAAAACACGTTCTCTACTGCCATTTTCAGAAGAAAGAAAACATAAATCCAAAATGGCAGCCAACAATCCCCCTTAAAATGGCTGGATGCATTTTTTGCATGTCCGAGACCTAGAAAAGTGGGATCACTAAGGGCGAACTAGGTGCACGCATCGAATGTATGGACGTCTTTACGCACAAAGGCACTGAACTGGCATTCCCTCATCTACTCGCCTTATAGAACTTTCAGCGGTGGCGCCGTGGTTTTATGATGCAATAACAAAGTCAAATGTGTTCTGCATATCCCTATTCTATGTCAAGGAGCCTGAACCGGAAGTTCCTTATTTCAAAATGATTATGAAACACTTTTATTAGCCCTTTCCCACTATAAAAAAATTAACTTTATAGAATATAAAACGGAAACTGGTCAGTATTCGGACGTGAAAAATTTCTTACGTACATCTGGTAAGCAGATGCAGATTAAATATATCGAACAGTTTTAAAATGCGCGGTTTTTGTGCGCCTGAGCAGACGGTGGGCCTTAAGTCGCATGGTTAAGGTTCCCGCCCGCCTACAGTTGTTTCAAGCGTTAACGCGTGAGCTCTAAGGCTGATTATAGCCCAGTCACCTCCTCCCCCATCGCCTCTACGCACAAGACGCCCAACTGGCGTGCAGTATTTACGTCGGCGACTCGCTGAACGCGGCTTTAAGCGGTGACCTTATGTTCTTACTACACGCTGATGACGGTAAAATAATAACGCGTGCCTAAAGACATCTCTAGATTTTCTGCTCAAAAATTTCAGCAGCCCAAACTGGGTCTGGAAACACCTGTTGTTTTTTTCAATTTTCACGTCCATAAACATATTTATAATTGAAGTGAGAACTTGAGACTTGTCTTTGGACACGAAACGTCTTTTAAATTGTACGAAATATTGAACCGTGTTTTAATCACGTGTTTTTCCGTCGATCCTTTGCAACGCATTTCGTTCGTCAGACAGTGGGAGACCTTAAAGCACGGCTTCGCCTCTTTTGCAGAAATACTTCGTTTTCGCGTCATACTTTCTGATTCATAGTAATTACTGAAAATGTATGATTATAGAAAATTTACATTTTACGAGTCGTTTAATATTTTTTTGTGTTTAATTTTCATTGCATGTTGTCTACCAGCTGTAAAAATGTCAAGAACATATTTTAATATTATCAATACGTTCCTGCCTTTTTGCAAGCAGGAAGTAACACACAGTAAAAATTATATACAAAAGTACTAGACAACTAGTAAATTGTAAATTTTCTATAATCAAAAATTTCCAATAATACCTCTGAAACTGAAGGTGAAGCCGACCCTTAAGGTTGTTGTATAGCACGGGACCAGCCTAGCGAAACGTTAAATTATTTAAGGCGTCTCTTAGTTACCTTTCAGAATGTTAATCTATCCAAGAATTTCTGGGTGTTGAAATAAAAAAATTAAAAAAAAACATTTTTGTGGTAATGTGGCCCGGGAAAAGATGCACGTAGCGTTTTTGTTTGAAAGCGATATCGTGAAAGGTGTCCGATACACGGCTATAGACTGTCCACGTTTAAGTGAGCACTTTTGAGGCCCTGATAACTTTTTTTCTTTTGGCCATTTTTATACTTTTAACTACCATTTAAAATAAATATTGCCCATGTAAGTAACAAACACAGCTTGTATATTCCACCGCACTCGGAAGTTAACGTCTAAGTCAAAAATAAAAAATATATTTATTTACCGACTATTATTCCAAACGAAAGGGCTCACTTTACGGCGGACAGCCTATAGTTTCGCTGCGCCGGTTCGCGGAGCGGCCCGCGCATAAAGGCGAAGATGCGCTCGACCCGCGCGGCACGGTCGCCCTTGCAGCGGGCGAGGCGGGCCACAACTCACCCTCCGGCGAGGCGGCGGCGGCGGCGGCCAGCAGCAGGTACAGGAGGCGGACGGCGACGATGCCTCCTCCTCGGGCGGCCATGGCGAGGCGCTGTCGACTGCGGAGGGCCTAGGGATGTTCTCGCTGCCCGGGGGCGCTCGCTTCGGCTCGGGCCAGGCTGGGCGGGTGCTTCCCCCCACGGGCAACGTAGCGGGGCGTGGAGAAAGGCCGGGCTCAGTAGCACCGCATTTGGTCGCACACCTGATATTTATACATGAATCTCCTTCTCTCCGTCCTCGCTCCCTTCCCTTATTCATGAAGTTGAACAACACCGGTTTCGGGAGATAAAAATAGAACTCATGGCCAGAAAAAAAAAATATATCTCTCTTGCTGACAGTCTATCAATAACGACACCACGCTGTTAGCACGTATCCCCCTCCCCCCTTTTGTTTTTTATGTTTGTTTTATTTATTTTTGTTGTAAATATTTCAGTAAAAAAAGAAACACGAAAAAAAAAAAAAAAAGGAAAAAACCCACTGATACAGATACAGGAAGCTTTTTTTTTATCGGGGTTTCTGAAGGTCACGCACGTTGAAAAGGGTTCTTCGAGAACCGTGACTAGAAATAAAATAAACTGTTGTTCCACACTTAGTCGCGCACTTTCTTTGTCACTTAGGAACAGTAGAATACACG
This sequence comes from Clitarchus hookeri, assembly GCA_002778355.1. Classification (NCBI taxonomy): domain Eukaryota; kingdom Metazoa; phylum Arthropoda; class Insecta; order Phasmatodea; family Phasmatidae; genus Clitarchus; species Clitarchus hookeri. The sequence goes on from NQII01001323.1 coordinate 380,723, forward strand.
CAAACACTGAAAGTTGTGTTTTATTGCAGTGGTAACATCGAATATTACAGTTCTGTGGGGGTTACCTTTTCGTTGTAGAACAGGAAAGAAAATGCTCTGTCAAGCAGAATGCCTCTTTTTAAAAATTTCTGGTAGTTACGATTTTAGTACGAGTATACCGATTTAAAAAAAACTTTTTGACGGTGAATTTCCAGTCTGGACGCAACTGTTGAGCTGTTGCTAGGGGCTCAGCGACATACCGGCACAAAAAGGAAAAAGAAGGTCGTGCAATAGAATAGTTATTAATGTTAATTTTGTAGCAACCGTGGTGGGGAGGGGATAAAACTTTTTTCATATTAATGTATATTATAGCCAAGAATAAGTTTCATACATTTTTTTCTGGTTTTTCACAAGTTTTTGTAATACGCCCTACGCATAGAGCTGGACATTCACCTGTCGCGTTAGTAATTATAGAGTTACGAGCAGCAATTTCAGTGCAACAAATAGCATACTAACTAATAACAGAAATTCGGTAAACTATAAATAGCTTTTAGATGTACATACCATATATCCATTTGTTGTTAAACAAATATCACTAATAGTCCGTTTAGATTTATTCGGAAAGTTTCCGACATATCCGTTGACAGGGCATAGTATAATTTTTACGTGGTTTGAAAGTATATTGTGTTCGCATGTATTTAAAATCACCCAAGGGTATTTACATAACTACGCATGCAGTATGGTGTGGATTCAATCATTACATTAGTACATTAGTAAAAAATCACAAATGAGAAAAAAATTAGTTAGCCTAATATACAAAATCTGGCTTCTACTGAATATATTTTAGCGACTGATTTCTAAATATTGTTTTCCGTGTAGGTTGTTACTTAAACTGGGTTTACAACAGAAAAATTGAGCACTGAATTATGCGTTATGACGTGTACAGAAGAATTCAAAACGTGCTATCTTATGCATTGGTTTCCAATTGAAATACGCAGGCAGTGTGCAGTGTTAGGATTACCTCAAGCGTTAAAATAAATAGTTAAGACATTATATCCTAAATAAAGCTTGTGCGGCGGCAACCAATCAGAACAGAGCAGTAGGTTTTGTTGGCGGGAAACTGATATTTACAGTAAGTTCCTTGTTTATTGTAACCTTTGTATCATCTCTTAAAATATCGGTTGTGTTCAGTTTATAATTTTACTTCTACTTCAATATATAACTTATTTTAAAGAGTGTATTCTTTATGAGACGAGCATTACAAAACATTGCAAGCTATGGAAAGCGAAAACATTTTTCCACCAGTCAACATGATTAAATATTTTTAAAAAATTTTAAATAGTTCATTATTTTAAAAAGTGTGCATTTTTTAAATATTTTCATGACAATGTTTTCAAAGCAAAATTTTAAAATGTAACTCAATCGTAATTTAGTGTTTGCAAGAGTTTATCGTATTGTATAAGTAGCAACATTTTATTATTAATTGCTTCCTAAGACTAACTATGTGTGTAATCAAAGTCTCAGCAGTCAAACATTAATAATAATGTTAGGAATCATATCCTGTCTCCTAACAAAAAAAGTAACAAATCTGAAATAAAATGGGGCCGCGGTAGCTCAGCGGTTATCCTACTCGCCTACCACCAAGGTGGACAGGGTTCAATCCCCGGCTGGATCACTCCGGACTTTCGCAAGTGGGAATTGTGTCGGACGATGCCGTCGGTCAGCGGGTTTTCTCGGGGATCTCCCGTTTCCCCCGTCCTTGCGCTCCAGCGCTGCCCTATTCTCTCCTCGTTTCACCCTAATCGGTTCTCAAGACCTTGTCATTAAGAGACGCCCAAATCTCTCAACTCAACTCAACTGAAATAAAATATCGTCCATCAAAGATTGACCCCCACACAGGAAAAATATGCTTTGTACAATTCCTTAAGCCATTTTGTATCCAGCATTTAATAAAAAATACAGTAAATTGGCGAGTATGTGGTCAGTTGATGATGGTTAACTGATCACGCTAGGATATTTATATGCCGGAACTAAATCGTATTATCAAACTGTCTAGAAACAACAGTTTTAGGCTTGAAATAAGTGGATGAAAATGGCTGCCAAATACTGAATCGGAAAAGAACCATAATGGGATGGAAGCCGGCGAGTTAATTCATGTATTGCATATTTCATTCAAGTTCCTTCGAGGGAGAATGTGTAAACGTGGAGACGAAGTTTCGGCGTTTTTAACGCAATGATAATTCTGAAGATCACAATAGGACATCATCCCCTTACAGGGGATTTTTTTTTTAACTCTGCTTCGTATAATGCTTCACCGTTACTTCATTATGACGATCGCGGCAGGGGAAAGATTTAGCTCACACAATAAACTAAGCTTTAACAGCACGTACACAGCCATTGATTAGATGGGATTTTAAAGCAAAAGCCCATCGCACCGCAATCCGACATCTCAGCCAGTTACGCCAACTCAACCGGAAACCGGCGACTAAGAAACTGGCTGGCATTTTACAGCGACTCAAACAAAAGACGACCACAAAGACGCACCAAAGCCACGTGGTGCTGTTACTGGACTCTTAAAACAACTGCTAAAAAAAAATGTCAAGCTCTTGAGAAAGATGCTTTTTGAAAGAAGTTGCTAGGGGGGGGGGGAATGTCATGTTCGTCAACAGCAATTTGAGCTGCCTGTATGTATTTGAGAAATATACTCATTTAAGGACTAAAAAATTTGATGTATGTAAAGTGTATGCTCCAAAATAAAAAAAATCGACACAACGCTTCCAAAGCATATATAATTTTAAAAAGTCGACCTAAAATCTTACAGGTATGTGGACACAAAAGTTTAACATCGGATTTCTTTTATATTTTATACATTTATACGTTCCCAATAAATAAACTATATGTGTGTGTTACATTTATATAAAGTGATACCAGGTGTTAACTTAATTAATTTAAATCTTGCAAAATTTTTATTAAATTTTAAGTAAATGTCTAAGAATTTTTTAAGCGAAGTTGCATCGTATAATATTAAAACCGGGAGGGGAGAGGATTAGGAGAATGTTACGCTTCCGAGAAAATGTGTGTTTATCGCTATTCCATCTCGGTATATATTCGAGAAATTTTAACTTTTCTTGTTTCTTCCTACTGAGATAATTTTCGCGTTTCTTTCTTGCAATGCCTTGCTTTGCACGAGTGATATTTCATATTTTATGAGGCACAAACTATTTAATTTTCAAAAACTCAGTAATTTTATTAAAGACGCTATGACCCTACTAGAGATATCTATCTGTACGAACTACACAGGCGGTTTTACAAAAAAATATAACAGCGGCAAAAGTTTACACCAATTCATATTTCTGAATTTTCAGAAGTAATATTAGTCGACATGCAATTGCTACTTTTGTTGAAATTGGTGTAGGGTTAATTTTTTTTTTTTCCGTCATTGTAATTTTTGCCATAGCTAAAAAAATATACTAATAACGCTTGTCAGTAGATAAGAAAGTTTATTCTCCACATTCATTACGTCGGTGCCCTAGCTTTCATATCAGTTACATATACTAGTGAATTTGGGCGCTGTTATCCGTTGGCTACATATAACAAAACATCCAGGTTTTCTCGCAGAAATGATAGTAATGTATGGTGTTAGTTTCTAGCGCATTTGAAAAAAATTCTCTAGGGCAACATTTGAGTAAATTAGTATTTCCCGTTTAACATTTATTTTAATTTTATGACATTCCCGAAGTTAAAATTGATAAACATTGCCCAGTTCTAAGTGTACCTACTACTACAAAAAAACTTTACATCATCGAAACAAACTTGTGAAAAGTTGAACCTGGTTCGTATTCCAAGAAACATGCAATAGTCATAGTATAATAAATTTTCAAACATTTCACAATGATTTATACGTTTTCTCCCTATGTGCCACCACTCTATTCGTCCCAGATTATTTCTGCGTGGTATGGTCACGATAAACTTAAACACTTTGGAATGCCCTCTAAAGTTTATTCTTTCCAGCCCACTGCGGTATATCTTCTCGCCAAATACAAACATTTAAAACTGGCATGAACCGGACGATTAGTTTATATGTGCACCTATCAAACGACAGCGAAAACGGTTACAAATTTAAGTCCGCCAGCATTACGACCATACGTGATATCTGTGGTGCCCGAGAAAAAAAAACTCAATTCCACTGGCCACCAATTTTAGCATCGCACATTCAATGGTGTTGAAGAGTCCAAAACTATTTTCTACCCTACTAGCATATTACATTATTTTTTGTTATGATACGAAATAATATACTGAAAAAAGTATCAAGATGGAGGAAAATTATTAAAAAAAAAAAAATTTAATGAAACGAGCTGTAATAGATCGATACCTTTTTTTCACACAGATCTTCAAAATTTAACAAGGTGACTACGTTAGAATACATCTCAAAATAATTTTTTCATGTTCTTAGAATGTCAGGAAGAATATGTCTTGGAAATTTGTTATGCGGTTCACCAGGCTCGTAAAGGGAACTTGATAAGACAGAAAAGGAGGTACATTTGGAAAAAGTGTTTTTAAAAGACTCTGGTAAGTTCTTCAAGAATTTGCGTTTTGACAGAACAATCAGAAGTTCTAAAAGGTAAAATGTTACGTTTCATAGAGAGGGAATTGCTCTGGTAGAATTTAATGAGTTCTCATAGTCATCACGAGTCTTATATCAGCGCGCTCTTACACGTCAGAAATCGAAACGTGTGCGTAGTTTCGCTAGAAAGTTAGTAACTAAATTTCAGTGCAGTATCGTCTGTGTATTTAGGGCGTGCGGAAGTTAAGATACAATGACTTTGTTATAGCAAAATTTCGTACGGGTGATTCGGACACATCATGTCTCCCTGTACCGCACTACTGGATATTCTTTATGAAATTGCTAAAATTTGAAATGTCACTGGATCAATAAGGTGAGGGTTTAAACCCCCAAAACCCCTCCCTTATATACGGTCCTGTGGCTCCCCTGTACTTCAATTTTAACTTTCGACATAACATTTAAAGTAAAAATAGCCCGAACCTTTCCGCATGTGAATGTGTCGGATTTAGAAGAAATTGAAACATGACACTTTTGTGACTTCAATAAACCCTTAATTAAAAAAAAAACTTTGTGTGAAAATAACTTTCTGAAATTTGTATTAATCGAGACTTTAAGTTAAAATTCTCGTATTTACGGTTTAAAAAATGTTAAAATTATAAATTTCAAACGATTTAGTATTTTAAACAAGTTACTATTGATATCGCATCACGAAAATATAAAATATAATTAAAAACTAGAAAAATATATTGGTTCTTAAACAGTCTTAAGATATTCGCCACTTTCTCGAATTTGCTCCAACTTCTGTGAGAGTGAACCCCTTAACGTTTGTATCAAATTTTAAAACGTTGTAGAGCCAGGAGATTTTTAAAAGGTTATTTTAGAAAATTGCTTGGCACATCTTGAAACAGCTGTTTGACGTCTGCCCATGATAATGAACTGATTATATACACTGGTATTACAGATTGTCATTGACTAGAGACTATTAAATATAATACTTTATTGGGATTTTTGCATACGTTATTTTCACCATAAATTGTAATCTTACGGGTAACTTTCTGAATATGTCACCATAATTTGGAAAATATGAAATCACCTGTTGTTTCCTAGGGTATCGAGCAATTGGTAAATATGAACAAACTTAAAAACTAGGCACGTTAAAATACGTAGCAGTGGAGACGAAGTGAATAAAGGTGTGTTAGTACACATTGTTTGGCTTCTCTCTATCTTAACTCGCAGCGATGCTTCACCCCTCACGGTTGCATACCAAATGGTGATGCGAACAAAACGACTGTTCTCTCTCCAAGGGGCGGTTTCATAAATATTCGATGAACTGGTTAGGACAGGTTTTTACCACTTCTTATTTATTAATATCGAAGAGGTTAGCGAGTCTCGGGCTGCCGTGAAAGGTTCGTGGGGCGGAGGGCCTGCAACATGTGTAACATATTAATCTGCATTTTATGTTACTCCGTTGCCCTACGCCCGGCGTATAACCAGTGATCTGCACTTTAATTCTGTTTTGAAAATACAGGACGTGACACGGAGGGGAGATGGAGGTCGAATCGGGAAAATGTCTTGATTTTCTGAAAGTTTGTGAGAGATCGCCTCGTGAGAAAATAAGAAGACGGGAATACCGGGAGTAAGTTTCTCTATCTGCTTAGCCTTGACATCGCTGTATGCACGTTGGCCATGCATTTTTTGTGTGTGGGGTAAAGAAAATAATACAACTGCAGACCCTCCACCGAGAGCCACGCGTGAAGCTAAAGCGATGAAATCACGGACCGGAGAGCTTTTTTTATGTATATTTTTCTCCGACTTTTCTTTTATCCTCTTTCTTTGTTCCAGTTCCACGTGCCACCCTTTTTTCGTTCATCGTATTCCTTCATTTCACAGGTCCAACTAACTGGGACTGACAAAACCAATAAATAAATACATATTAGTGACTTTCGATGCTTTCTGTAGTGCCGAATATACCGAAGGGGGTGGAACACAGTCTGTTTCTTCATTTAATGCCGTAACAAATGTCACTGAGGGAATCTGAAACAAAAACTTACTTTCGACACAGTGGAGCGTAAAACGACTATCAATGGCAGTCAGAGCGGTCCAACAGAACACAGTGCACTCCAAATAATTGTAAACATGTCTTTTGAAGAACTTTTGTTAACAAAACCGGTATGAAAACTGAGCGAAAATACAATCCATCCGAGAATCAGAAGGTATTGTGGAGATTTTTTATCGCTCTCGAATTAACTAGAAATCAGCGATCTTGAAGGAGTCGAATAAGTACATGCCCCAAAAGGGTTCGTGTTTAACCAATAAGCAAAACGCCACGGAATTTAATAATATAGTTAAACTACAGCAACTATATACAACTAAAATTCAATGCACAATAAAATTGCCCTAACTATGAATTCACATATTAACAGAATGGATTCTTTCCGGTAAAAATGCAGTTTTATGTAAATCGAAGAGGATTGTTTTGTAGCAAGGCACTGTATACCATACTAGTTTTTAAATTACTTTACTAGAGATTTGCAAATACTTTAGTACTATTTAGCAGCAATTTTATTTGTCCGAGAAAGGCCATGAATAGGCCTATAAAAATGTGTGGATATCGTTTGTGGACCCGATTTTATTACTCATACAAGAATAAAATTCTTAAAATTTCAAACTAAAATTACAGCGAAGGATCTTATCGACTTACTTAAGTGCAATCGTAGCACAAGTGGCTGAAATAAATTTGTGTTAAATACACCACACACAAATGGATGAATAATTCGTTGCTGAAATAAAAATGATGCAGGAGTCATTAGAAACGCAGTGATTTTTGTTACTAAGCTCACTCTAAATAATAAATAAGAAGACATAGCAAAAGTTGCGTAACTCTGGCAAGGACATTAAGTCTCAAGGTTCCATGCCAAGCTAGAGAGAAAAAAAAACTGGAAAAATGTGTTGCCATAAAATATAAATAGAAAACCTAAACTTAGGTGAATCAAACAGAATTTACAAGTGACGGGTTAAGATAATGAACTAAGAAAACTGATTCTAAAAATAAATTGAATGTACCAACTACATATCCACATCCTGCTTACACAAAACGAAACAATTTCATTGCAAACAAGCCTAATCGCCGTAAAGCGAGACGAAGTGGTACTCAACCAAAATTTCAACTTCAAGATGTCGGTCCGCATATTCGAGAAAGCAAGAGGGGTAAGATGCGTCAGCAAGAAACAGTCTCGGACCATCTAGGGTTGGGTAACAATTGTAAAATTAGCAGTTGAATTAAAAATGTGTCTTTTACTTGAAATATAAGGAAACTACAGTGGCTAACATTAATATTCGGCGACCTATGATTATCACAGTTTAATGGCCTTACGTTACATTAGTAATGAAGATAAACATAGATCATATTGTACAATCATTCGTGTGTGATTTAAATGAAATTTAGTGGTAGCCAATAACGGAAATGAGCAATGCAAGTTAAACAATATGATTTTGTCATCCCATGCTGCATAAGTACGCCAATTTAATATTCGGCCATCATCATTTAAAAACAAACATAATCCTCTTTTAAAACTAAACACACCGTTTTTTAGTACCTGGTAGCATGGCTATTCTGTTTAATTACTTCTGGCATGCGTTGTGGCATATAAGCAATTATATTCATGGTACATTCGGAGCCAATCTTACTCCATCATTCCTTGAACGTTTTCTCTAATTCTTTTGTGGACCTAATTGTTGTATTACGCAGTCTTCTTTTGAGTTCATGCCACAGATTTTCTATGGGATTCAGGTTGGGTGATTGAGGAGGTGTGTTAATGACTTTGGGACAGTTATACAAAAGCCAGCTCTTGACAATGTAAGACTTGGGTTTTGGGTAATTATCTTGGTTGAACTTAAACGTGTTCCTAATGCCCAGATTATCAGCACTCTTGGTTAGGTTTGCTTTCAGGATGTTGAGCTAGTCTACCTTTTTCATTGTTCCGTTGACACATGCAGCCTTTTCAACACCTGATGAAGATATAAAGCCCCAGATCATAATACTACCACCACTGTGTTTCAAAGTAGGTTGTATGTTCTCAGGTTTTAGCTCCTGATTTGGCTTGCGCCATACTGTTACCCTGCCATCTGAACCAAATACATTCAGTTTCGTCTCATCAGCAAAAATAACATCATTTCACCAATTTTCACCTTCGTCAGCGTGGTCTTTTGCGAACGTAACTCGTTACTTATATTTGCCTCATTAATTAAAGGCTTTCTTTCTAGATAACCTGCTATTATATCCTGCTCTTCTGATAACTCGTCGTATGGTTTCTGGATGGACGTTCTTTCCGCATTCATTGAGTACCTTTGTTGTAAGTTTGCAAGCATTAATTTTCGGACCTTTCTTTATTTTCCTGATTACTAGGCATTCTTCTCTCTCACTTAGTTTCTTTGACTGTCGTTTTTGAGGTACCGAATCTATTCTGTCTTCCTTCTGAAACCTTCTTATGGTATCTCCAACAGTGCACCTCGGCAGATTCAAGTGCTCCGCAATTTTTCGTTGAGATTTCTTCTTTGCATGATGAAAAATGACCAGCTGCCGCTGTTCAAACGTTGTATTCCTGCCCTAAGTCCCATTTTCCTGACTGACGCAGCCAACAGAGCTACCCAATACCACCTCTCAGCGCAGAGAGCGTGCAGGGAATGACACGAGGTACGAACGCAATGTGCATCGTGCCTGTGCCACGCGTACACCACAATTGGCCGAATATTAAAGTGGCGTACTTATGAAGCACGCGAGAACAAAATATTGTGTTTCATTAACTTACACTGCTCATTTCAGTTATTGGCTACTATTGCATTTCATTTAAAGCACACAATAATTATTGTGCAATATTTTTTATGTTTATCTTCATTTCTAATGTAACATAAGGCCATACAACTGCGATAATCATCGGTGGCCTAATATTAATGTGAGCCACTGTATATGCTGTTACGGAGTTTACTTAAGCGTTGAGAGGATTCAGTATGTTATTGTATTATATCTTAAGAAGATTTATAAAAGAAGTAACCAATTTAGGCATGTGAATAGATGCTGTTCACAGGAACGGTTGCTGCTATGAAACAAGCATTAGTAATTCTTACAATCCAAATGTGTGGGCACAATTGTGATTCTATTTGTGAAATCTTAACAAGAATATTTACAACACATGGTCAGTCTTATGTAAAGAAATATTGGTTGGGTCGGGTGAAGTTTAGTCATCAACTGTATGTAAAGAGGGCTTGTAGCGAATTTCAACTGACTAGAATGGATTATTATCATTATAATTGTGAATCTTAACAACAGAACACTTAGTTCCATTTACGCAATCGCTGCATATTATGGAATCGATTTGCAGACAGTCCGATTGGTCGCCTCTGTCAATCAGATTTCCTTGTGGTTAACGTCTCGTCCACAACCAGTTCATTAAAGACTTAAAGACTCTTGCTATAGTTCATTCACGGTTACTTCAAACTTTTCTGAAACTCTGCTAAAGTTCTACTTCCAGGATATTCCTCCGCCTCATGCTAACACGGCTTAACCGAGTCAAGAAAATTATATCAAAGGGACAACGCTCCCCATTCGTGCACATCCTGTGTAATAATATTTTGCATAAAAACTATTTATTATTGAAATGTAATGATTTAAATATATAATATAAGTAAAAGTTCAATTTAACTAAAGAAAATATATTTTTTATGTTAACACCAGTATAAAACGCTTGTGATATATGACACATTTAGGAAACAACTAGTCACGTCATATACGGTGTGATTTTTCAAGGGTTTGATTCAAAAAGTGTGAAGAAACCACGAATAGACTTTACCCAGTCATGCAGTTCTAGATATGGCATTTTGTCAAGCTCATTGAAACTGAGACGGAAACGAATGATTCAGATTGTATAACGCTGTCAAATTTGCATAAAAACAGTAGAATATTAAAAGGGGTCTTCACGATATATATATACATATATCTGTAAATAAGTTTTATTTTATTAATAACGGCTTCAGGAATGGCGCGTTTGTGTGAGAACTTGTCGAGGGTACCAGCTTCTTCAACCTCTATATTTACACCATGTGGCAAGTGGAGGTGGACAGAGGTGGTGACATGATTTCTCGTCTGTTGAAATTCTATGAAAGTAGATGGCCCACGAACTTTTTTCACTGCCTCCAAGATGCCTGTATTCTACCTAATGGCATTTCCATAATACTCCTGGAGTTCATCAACAACTTTGTCTGACAGTCTTCCGGCATTCTTTATAGATTTACCATCTGATAGCTTAGTGTTGCCAAGTTGACTTTTCAATTTACGCAATCTTGTCCCTATCTTCGTCTTCACTTGTCCCACACATTCCAATTTAGTTATAGGAACATCGTATGGTTTGCTTTTGCAAAGAGCAACACAGGATTTACTTTCCCCGTCACCCAAGTAATCGGCATATCGCACTCCTCGCTCTGCCTCTGACAGATGGAAAACTGCTAAAGCCGCAGCTACTTCCATCCCACCACTCGATCCCTCATAATTCTTCACACGTGCCGGCTTATAAAGGGCTATCTTTTCTTCATCTTTACCTGTTACTGTTCACCGTTGACAATATTTTTTGTGAACCTGAAAGTCAACACCTTGCCCTGTGTCAATGATTATAGCAGTCGAACAACCATTCTTCTTTTACCAGCTTCCGTCAAAAGTAACACCAATATCGTTTCCATCTTCACTGATCTTTACAGCTTAATTAGCAGCAGCTATCATTGAATCTTCTGTGACGTTCTTTACACAGCCCCCTATAAAATTGGCGTATCTGCTACATTTTGTAGGGGGATTGGGTAAATTCAAAAGCCCACAAAATATCTTCTCAGATCCTAGTCCCTTACCTATACATCTGAGTTCATAAATGAGCCTTACATTATTTTTATACAAATCGCTGTTGGAGCACTGCTCTGAAGTGACTGCAGTTCTGATACACAGTTTTCAACTTGCATACTATGCCAATCCTTGTATTTGAATCTTCAACTTATATAACCTGTCCACCACATAACTTGCAAGACACAATTTCACTAAACAGTGCTTGTAAAATACTCTATTATACACTGAAGAGCCAAAAAAACTGGTACACCTGCCNAGGCGGGGGGGTGCAGAAGTGCCGCAAGACGACGTGGCATGGACTCGACTACTGTCTGAAGGTATTCAGGAGGAAATTCACACCATGAATCCTGCAAGGCACTCCACAATACCTCTGTTATTTGCGTACGCACTCCTATACCAGTTTTTTTAGCTCTTCAGTGTAATATTGTTTTTTTTACACAATTATCATAGTTTCCTTCTTAGTCAGTACTTACACTGGTTTGTAACTTCCTTTTGGATGCACTTGGAGTTTCTGGTAGAGGTAAGTCATTATTGTCAATATTTTCTTCATTTTCTTCAACATAATCAACAGATACTGATAAAGGCAATGTTCTGTAGTATCTGTTTCTCTGGTTTGTATTGGGGATTACTCCAAAAAGAGAAAATTAACACTGGGAAAGACAAAGCTTTACATTTGGATCCGCAAGCGATAGGAATCTGAATGTCACTGGAGGACGGCGTTGTTTCTCCTGTATAGGCCCACTGAAGACTGGGAAATAAAAAGTAAACAAAATGTATGAGTATCAGAAACAGGTAGAATGGATATTAAATGGAAGAAATGTTGGTAGCTAAAGTATGGAAGCGATAATTTTTCTTATCAACAGTGACCTTCGTCGCAAAGTCACGAAGTCGCCTTAGGTTGCTAATTAAAATTCCGAGAAGGTGTTGCCATTTTTAGATAAAAGTACAGTTAATATTGGTATGCAAGTCGCGCTCTTATTAACTTGCAGCATAAAAGCAGGGTGATAAAAAAAATTCAGTTAAAAAAATTAAAATTAACTTGTCTACAGTTAAACGCATTTATTACTTACACAGAAGCAGCAACTTCAACTGTGTGATCCAACAACAATTGCAACTACTGACCTTCAAGCAGGAATACGTGACACACCAAACTCCTGTAGAACCCTGAGTACCAAACACAAGGAAAATTTACAGCAAGTTGCAAGCATCACACACACACGCCCGCGCACACACAAACGCACAACCACACGCGCCTACACACATACACACGCCCACACACATACACACGCCCACACACACACCCACACCCACTCACACGCACACCTACATCTATCTCACATACACATCTCAACCTTACAGGAAGAGAGTTGTCTGTAAACTAACATATAATTATAATTACTAAGAGGAGTGGTATTGCCTTCAACTTAGACGGAGAAAGGAAAAATAACACCCAGGCCCTGAAATTTTTAACTTGTTCTCAGGTTGGGCTCGAAACAAAGAGCTCAGGTAGAGAACACACTGATTTATCTCATCCAATGTACGTGCTTGGTACAACGGAGCCGCAAAAAAAAAAAAAGCATTGCCAATTGCTGCTAATGTCCTACACAGTACAAATATGTGTTCAAAAATAGTTTTATTACTGGACATAATCTGCATTTACACGCAGAATGTTTACAATAAACTTATTTTTCGTCGTTCTTGTAGACTGTCAGCACTTAATGCGGATAATTTTGACATAGAGCTATAACGGACAAATGAAGACAATAAAAGACACTTTTCAAAACATAAGCATTTAGATATGTGTTTTATTACAGCGGTATACTAAACAAAACTGTACTTAACACATTTATCAGGAATTATAATTTTATTCATAGTGTTTGTATTAGACACGTACGTTCATTTAATTGAGCCAAAATACTTATACGTCTCTTATTTTAAAGTACACAATTACTTGCATTTTTTAAAAATAGTTTTATGCGTATGAGATACGGAGTAATAAATAATATCATCAAGCTGGATATTTGAAGTCACCTACAACAGCACCAAAAACTCTGGGTCAGTAAGAAAAACTTCGAGCACGAGTAGGTGCTAGCGAAGCCTGAAAATAGAGCAAGAGAGCAAAAAGTCATAGCATATATGGAGTTAGAGCATAATATTACAAGCATAAATACTTTAAAAGATACAAACACGAGTTTTTTTATCCTAACTTACTCTTGTGTTAATTAAAAAAGTGAATTGTACCTGTATGTGGAACTTCCTGCAAACACGAAAAAAAACCAATGGATTCTTAAAGCAACTATTCTTATTTATAAGAACTCAATTTAAAAACTGTCTTCATGCCCATGTAAACAAAGAATCTAATATAAATAAGTTTCAGTTAAAATATTAGAAAATAATTGTAATATTTTATCAGGGCTTATAACACGTAGAGCAATTGGGGTTTAAGGGTATTATTTTTAATAATGTTACTGGTATTATAATTAAAAGGAGTTTCTTACTGGTTTTGCTGGTGTGGCAACAATTGGGAAAGTAATTTTTTTTATGAAAGTCTGATGTTTTCATGTTGTGCGTACTCTTAGTGAGCTTCACCTGACATTGTTGTTCGCAGAACACTGCAAGCCATTTATTTTGGCCAGCGTCGCTTGGTACATCGCTGCAGTGCTTAACGTGGCCTCAAGATAAGCTGAAAGATGATTAGCTAAGTGGCTCCTCTACATTGCATGACCCAAAAATATAGACATTTATAGAATGTAAATAATCATCAGGATATCACTTTCAGAATTAAAATAATTATTTTGCTATATACAATATTGCAGAGCACTTTTTTTAAATTCCAAAAATTCTAGAACGTTTTCTCGATCAACGCGTTGATACCATGGGAAAACAAGTTTGAGTAAGAAATACTGAAGAAAATTTTACTTAGACAAAATATCACGTTTTAACGTTTTTGACGAAAATGTATCGATAAGCATGCGTAACATGTACGAAACCAGCAATTTGCTTCGCGTAAAATGGCGAGACAAACCGTTCATCTGCATTAATCCAAGAAAGCATTCCAAACCTTCTGAAACATTCACGAATTTTAAGCCACCGTGGCATCTATCAAAAGCAAAATTCTTAGTTGACTGGGGAACGTACGATAATGAGAGGTAGGTGCGTAGGGAGGTAGGTTGGAGTCGGGTCGACAGCGAGGTCATTGGAGATGGAGCAAGGTGCTCAAAGAGGCAGGAGCGATGGAGGATCCAGCCTTGGCCTGTAGTAGGGAACCATCCCAGCATTTGTCGAAGTGATTTCGAGAAACGATGGAAAACCGAAATAAGGACGGCCGGACCTGGATTATTCGAATCCGGGGCCTCCCGAGTGCGAGTCCACCTCGCACGGTGAGAAGAGAGACGACATCACTACTGAATCATTAAGTGAAATGTATTCGAACGTGCGCCATTGCTTCACTATGTCGTCACAGAAAACCAAGTTTGAGACACGAAGCAAACACAAAAAAAAAAAATCGAGCTGAGAGTAGATGTAGTCAACATATATAAACAAATCGTAAAATAAATCCCAAAAAAGAATTTTGTGGGATTAATAACCAAATGTAAACGAAAAACAATATTAAACAAAAAACAAAACTGAAAAACCAAGGACAACCCAAATTACGATGTTACAGAGGAGCGCAGAGACGAAAACAAAAATTTATCGCCCAAGACGGGATGACACAGCGATCAAGTAGCAGCCACAAGGCTAGACGACGCAACGACGACGACACAGAAGAACACAGTTGGTTTTATTCAAACGGAAAAAGTGAAAAAAACCAAGGACAACATAACTAAAACAGTGCAGACGAACTCTGAGAAGGAGACAAAATTTCGCACAAGATTGGAAAAAAAAAACAACGACGACACAGAAGAACAAAGTACTACAGCAGTAATAGGATTAATTTCCTTCTAGGACAGGTATCTGAATCAGGATTAGAATTCGCCCGCCATCTCTGTTGTCGAGGCAGCCTGAGGCGACCATGTTGTGATGTCACCCGACCACCAAATTGGATATTGGTGACCTTGACTCATGACCTTGGCCTTCAACCTAAAAAATCAAAAACAAATCGCAACATATCTAAAAAAAAATTAAAATCAAGGAGAATATAATGATACCCTTACACTCATCCCACCAACCTTAACCAAACNCCCCCCTTTACGAACATATAAAAATAGCGCAAAATTAATTTTAAAAAAAATCTTAATCTACGAATATATAAAGTTAATCTCAAACCCATTCCACCACCCTCACCTCACTCCCTTCCCAAAACCCTTGCCAATTATAAAAAACATCAAGAAAAATCAGAAAGATTAAAAAAATTTCTAGAAAATCTACGAAAATATAACATTAAACTCACACTCATACCACCACAATAACCCCCTTCTCCAACACACACACAAACACACTTATTCGCCACTCTCATTCACCCCAGTCATAAAAATCATGAAACCTATTGTACAAATCTAAAGGCACTAATAAAAGTGTAGGATCATATTACATCACTGACTTAGACAACCCATGTTGGATGCCAGTGGCCTTGACCTTGACCTCAATAACCTCAAAAACAGAAATCGAGACAAAATTGTAAAAGAAAGAAAGAAAGTAATAAAAGTGTAGGAATATTTTACATCACTGACTCAGACACCCATTTTGGATGTTGGTAACCTTGATCTTAATCCCAATAAACTCGAAAACTAATAATTTAGAAAGAAATGTAACAATTTGAAAACATTCATAAAATATACTGACAAATTATGTTACTGACTCCGACCCACGTGTTGGATGCTAGCGATCTTGGCCTCGACCCCAATAACCTTAAACTGTAAAAATTGAGAAACAAATGGCAAAAATCGAAGCAACACTTGTAAAAATTTATGTACATAATATGTTACTGATTCCAACCGTCACGTTGAATGTTGACGACCTTTACCTTGACCCCAATCCCCCCTCCACAAATACATAAAAAATAGGAGGAAAAATAAAAATCCAGGATCTATAACGTCAACCTCACACTCACCCTTACCATCAATTCCCATCGCGCGCCTCACCTACATTAAAAAAAAAAATCGAGAAATTCGAAAAAAATTCTTGAAATTCGAGTAACATATAACATAAGACACCTCTTCCTTTGCTAACCACTCCACCACCAACCCCTCGCCCACCCCTGAACAAAATTTTATAATTTATCTTATATAATAAAAATTATCCTTCCACCCATACCAATCAATCGTATCTGCCCATTGGCCACTAAATTATGACTTTAAGACAATTTTTATTTTTTCCAGTATTGGATACTATAGATTTTGCTAGTTATTTAGTTTTTAGGATCTACCACCAGATAGCTCCCATGTCATGCATTTCCAAACCTATGACCTTGGTGACAACGCATACATTCTTCATCTTGACCGACCTGGCCCAGGCGAATTTGATATAGGCATCGATGACTGACGATACAAGTCAGTTGTTATCGCGTGCGGAAGAAGAACCACTGAGTCAAGTCTAGGGTACAGGAACAATAAGTTACGAGCTAAAGACGGGCGGTCGCCATGATGAAATTAAATGGAAGGTGCATTGTAATGGCGATCAGCACACCACCATCCTGGACCGTATGGCAGACCTTGTGCTCATCACTCATGTGTGATGCCTATCTAGCAATGACGTCGTAATCAGGCAGCCATCTTGGCCTTGGCATATGGTCTTTGGCCATATAAGCAGAGGCAGCCCACCCGATCGCGAGTTCTCGGCCTCGTCAGGAAGCATGTCTTCCAGTCTGTACATGCGGTGGTTGCAAGAAGTTTACCAGTCCCGTAGCTAACAGCCACCACAGCCAGCAGAGTACCAGTTCGAAGTCGATGACTACAGCGGATCTGAAGGAGAGGAAATTGACCTGCTTCCAGATCCTCGCCCAGTAGAAGATGACGGCCGCTCCATGTTCGATCCGAATTCGCTGTATGATTACGTATATACAAGCCAGCACTGTGTAGAATAGGTCATCTGTTTTAAAGATGAGTGTCGTGAGATTCGCAGCTTAACTTATTTTGAAATGTGCAATGGGAACATTCATTTCCGGCTCAGGTGGAACATATTTTCGCTGCACGTCACCTCCCAGCTTTTAGCAGGCTTCATATGTGAAGATGACGATTGCTACGTTCACCTTTGCAGTTCGCCCTGGCCTGACGAAATTACCGAAAACTGTGACAGTATATTGCACGAAATGCATGGTAGTAAAGACGGGAGCCGGTGAATGCAGACATTAAACACGCTCTGTGAATCACATTTGTGTTCTGTGTACAGAGACGAATTGTTACGTAGTGCTAAATTCAAGCCATTTAATATTTTCTCTCGCCAGTGCTGTACATAAATGAAACAAGTGCATGTTATGTAATGTATGTAATTGACAGAGCACGCGCGTGCGTCGTCCAACGACGACCTAGACNCCTGACGAAATTACCGAAAACTGTGACAGTATATTGCACGAAATGCATGGTAGTAAAGACGGGAGCCGGTGAATGAAGACATTAAACACGCTCTGTGAATCACATATGTGTTCTGTGTACAGAGACGAATTGTTACGTAGTGCTAAATTCAAGCCATTTAATATTTTCTCTCGCCAGTGCGGTACATAAATGAAACAAGTACATGTTATGTAATGTATGTAATTGACAGAGCACGCGCGTGCGTCGTCCAACGACGACATAGACAGCGTGGAAGTGGAGGGCGGAGTTACATGCAGCAAATGTAAATATTTCGTTACTTTTAGCGAGACCGTCTCAAGGTTCCTGTTACTGCTTGCCGAGATCGTGAAACGTCATCCTAACCGATTTCCAAGGTTAAGGTAGCGTCTCCATTTCGTAACCAGTCCTACATAAGTCAGGCCCCACTACGTCGAAAAGCACCCAGTTCGCGGCAGACAGACAACATGGCTGGCTTCCATCCGGCAAGAACGAATCATTACGTAAAAACCTGGACTAAGTCGCATTGCCTATAGTTACTGGTCCGTACGAAGAGGTGTGCAACGGTAATGTGCACTGGATCGGTGCTGGGAATCCCAACCCGTTCGAGCCTTGCCAGCAGGTTATCGACCGTACCCCAAGCCACGGCAAGTGTTGTGTTTTTTTACATGCTCGAAGACAACCCAAACTTCCGTGCCAGCNATCGACCGTACCCCAAGCCACGGCAAGTGTTGTGTTTTTTTACATGCTCGAAGACAACCCAAACTTCCGTGCCAGCCTGACGACGTGGTAGCTGCTGCAATATGTCGAGACAAATCACCCCTGCATGCGCCAAACTGTGCGTCATTGACATCGGATCTGCATTAACTTGAAGGCCGCCATCGCAGATCCACCTGCATCGGAGTTGGTAGCCTCAGCCACCGCACTACAGCAACGTGTCACCTCGCATCAACGTGCAGCCTCTCAGAGACACCGCTCCAAACGCAAGACTGCACCCGAACCCAGCTCCTCCCAGATGGGTAAACATCGACGAACATCTGAGCCTGACCTCAGCATCGATGACGCGGTGAATTTGCTGTTTTTGGAGACAACTGGCACGCTACCGGATGTGAGTGATTCAATCTCCAAAGTCGAACTTAAGTCGATTTTAAAATCCGTCCTCGTTCAGTTAATCGATGCTCTGTGAAGTTTATGCTGCTGTTGGACACATGTAAAGTACCGTTGTTCTAAACACCAAACAAATTTCTGTTTACGTGTAATTATTTCTATGCATTGAAGAATGAATATGAAATAACAACAAATTGCAAATATTACGTGTTGGTAGTGTATGTTTGTATGCAAATTTCTGGTTCATGTAAATAAATTGCAAGTATAAAACTTACCGAAATGTTTTATTTAGATTGATCCCTGTGTCATAAGTAACAGTGTGCTGATTTAGGTTTGCATGCAAAAACGCCTAAGTATTTTGGCAAAACAGATAATTAACTTTAAATATAATTGTTAATTAAAATTAAAAAATGTCGGATAGATAAATTACAATAAAATAAAAGGTTTATTAGAAGATGTAGTTATTATGACCACAAAATACCTACATACTCAAATACATACGAAACTAAGGAGTAAAATATAAATATAAAAAAAATGCAAGATGTTGTGTGTTATGATTTAAAAGTGTGAAGGAGTTACATTTTAGCTCTAACAACACAAGACTGTTCCCTCACAAGAACACTGACTCCTCGCAAAACTGACTCCACCCAAGACAGGCCCCTCATAAGACCGGCACCTCATTGTGGAGCGTGCATCTTCAACAGTTCTTCCAGACAAGTTCATCGCTCAGCTTGAACTCATGGTCACACTTAAAGCAAGACTACTGCAATACCAACCCCTCACAAGACTGTCCCCTCCTCCTACACAAATTGCCCCTAAATGACGTCTAAGTGACCCCTAAGTGACCCAAAAATGACCCCTAAGTGGCCCAAAGACCCCTTAAATGACCCCTAATGACTTCTGAATGGACTGTAATGACCCCTGAATGGACCCTAAATGACCCCTATGTGACCCAACCAGACCCCAACTAGACCCCAAAGTGACCCCTAAATGTCCCCTAATGACCCCTAAATGTCCCCTAATAACCCCTAAATGAACTCTTAGTGAATACAAAATAACCCCTAAGTGCTTTGCTAAGTGCGGTGCATGCGGCGCTAATTGCGGTGCATGCAGTGCTAAGTGTGGTGCATGAGGGGTCTGTTGCTGTGCATAAGGGGTCTGTTGCGGTACATGAGGGGTCATCCCTGACCCCTCACAAGACTGACTTCTCATTGTGGAGCATGCTCTGCAATCCCGTTGTATGAAGATTTTTATACTACATGAAGACTCGGGGATGAAGATGGAAGATTAAGAGCATCAACGTCGGTTGTAGTCAATCTAAATTTTGGAAGACAGGGTTCACTAACCTTAAATATTTAAAGGGTATTCATGTGTACGAGTCACTTAAATTATGCAAGTAAACATTGGCTACTGTAGCACTAGTGTGCAAAATAAGGTGTGAATTGGTTGGTCTTCGGGATATGGAATAAAATCCCCTTTTCCTCGTGTAGTGCTATCTTTATAAATGGCGGACAAAAAAGTTATGTAATAGCACAGTCGATGTTTGTCATAGACACTGCCAGCATATAAAGTTTGGTTGAAATTCGTAGGGACATATGGTATGCTAACCTAAAATATTTATCCAACTGTTATGTTGAAAATACGTGTCTAACCTATTAATCAAATACATAAAAATTTAGACACATAATCCATTCGAGGTTACTTCACCCTTTTCTGAAACCCTGCTAGATATCTACTTCCATGATATTCCTCCGCCTCGTGCAAACTAAGCTGTCTGGAAAATTACACCAAAGGACTACGCACCGTATTCATCGCACTCAGTTGTAATAATATTTTGCCTGAGAACTATTACTTACTAGGGGTTACCAAAACACATGTTTTCTCACTATTTTTATTAGTATTATTTATAAATATAATACAACTAGCATTTCAATTTAACCAAAAAAAAAGGGCCTTTAATCATAACACAAGTATAAAACGCTTATGATACATGGCATATATTGGAAATGACTGAGCACGCCATGTATGGGGTGATTTTCCAAAGGTTTGATTCAAAAAGTGTGGAGAAACCGCGAATATACTATACAGAATGATTCCAAAATCATGGGACAAACATTGAGGGTGTGGTAGAGCTCACTAAAAAGAACAATTATTGTATAGTAATATATGGGCAGGAGTGACGCGTTGAGGCACAAACACAAAAATAACACATGAAATGCAACACAGTGTTTATTTACAACGTCGCCGCTAAATGCCTTTTTACAGCAATGTTTATAATAATTGCTCCAAATTGCTACCACCGACAGTAATGCAAGCTTGGTAGCGTCGGTGGAGTGATGCTGATGCTGATGCAGCAGGTCACTGGCGCACCGTTTGACTGCCCTCAACTATCGCCACCATTGTTAGCCAACCACGCCCTATGTAGAGGTCGCCAAGCATGCGTAACTGTTGGTGGATGCATTTCCAGCAACTGTTTTAACATTTTCTGTACGGAATCACTCGTTAAGTATGCTGCTAATGAACATTTTATTTTTCCGTTAATGTGTTATGTTTTTGTGTTTGTGCCTCAGCGCGTCACTTCCGCCCATATATTCCTATACAATAATTGTTTGTTTTAGTGAGCTCTACCACCCGTCAAAGTTTGTCCCATGATTTTAGAATCATCCTGTAGATAAACTACAGAAGTATTTCTTGTCGACTGAGTATGATGGCGATTGCTCGATTGTTTCCCCGAGATATGTCATAAGAACTTCGTTTCAAACGCTCAGCAACGCAATTCGCGCTCCCCACAGGAAGGCCCCTTGACACGTCTCTTTCTGCTCGAACTCGGCGCCTTCACCAATCATTCTTTTCACGCGATTGCGAAAAGTGGCACTACAGCCGCCGTGTGAACAGAAGCTGTCTTTGACGGAAGAGATAATCCCGTACTTAATTTGAAAGGCAAAACACATCCCGTATTTCATCTCCGTTTCTGTACTTGCACACCTGTGGAAGGCTTGAAGAGGTGCCACTGCGAGAAAATGAATTCCGCTGTCACTTTGTCCTTCAAAACGACGTCATCACTGTAAACCGTAGTACGCAAAACGTTTCAAGATAATTTACCATTAATTCATTTGCAATCATCATTCAGCGCTTAATCTTAAGTTTTTTTTTCGGTACAGTTGCAATTAACATCAACAGTATAAATCTCTTGTTTTACACTAAAATTTTAACGCAGTAATTGACTGTGAGTGTCCGTCGTTTATCATAGAGCTCCATGTTTAAAATTTCGTAGTAAATTAAGTGTTTATTTTATCGTGACTGAGAAAAACCAAATATTTGTACCCACAACTAGGGCCAGTGAGTGACTTTGCGCGTAAAATTCGGAGCACACAGTAGACTTCAATACTATACACACACACCTCAGCTGTTGTTTTACCTCCATTGGCTGCTGGTGCCGTGTCANCACACAGTAGACTTCAATACTATACACACACACCTCAGCTGTTGTTTTACCTCCATTGGCTGCTGGTGCCGTGTCACGTCTTTGACCAATCCACTCAGGACTAAGTAACTCTGACACTGAACCTTCGTGATTCGTGCGCAAAAGGTTAACACGGGTCAGAACAATTTTTTTTTAACCAATCAAAGTAGCTGGACGACCCTGCAGTGCTTTGGACTGTATCTTGTCTCGAAATCTTTTCGCGAAATATCACTGCCCCTAGCCATAACCCATCTAGACCTTTGGAAAAGGGACAGCAATCAGATTCAGCTTCAGCGGTGTTTGGATTGTCGCCACAACCAAAATAACTGTATTAAACCGACAAAAAATTCAGTTGATGATACAGAATTTTTGTTTCTGCTACCACGAAACCCGATCACAGAAACGTTCTCTCTTCTCTGATTTTTTTTTCAGTGTAGAGTATACGAGGACGGATCAATGATTATTATTCCGCATAGTTCCCGGTTGCAAGTATGACGTGACATTTACGACACTGAATGGAACAATTGATCTTACATAGTCCGCTAGACGTACTCTGGTGCCCGGAAGGCAATAGAGGTTGCATCTATTTCCAAAACTTGTTAACCACCGACGCGACGGGAGAGTGTAACAAAAAGAAAGAACATTCATTTACAGCATGATTGTCTACCACTGACGGTGAGTACACTCTCAGCTGTCACTAGTAAACAGTTTCACCGTGATTCTGCTGAGCATTTGAGTTGTGCGACAATCTACACTGATTCGTATCAGTGACTCCCGCTGTTCGAAACATCTGAAGTCTCTGGAGTTCTCTATACAGGACATTTTTCTCGTCTTCTTTCACTGGTATTTCTTACGATACTCGAAGTGAGACGAAAATATTTTAACTGCTACTTTCTTTGACGTCAACCTGGAAAATTTTGTCCTGAAATCAGAGTGTGGATAAACATGAAATTCTTCCAGAATATTTCCAGCATATAACTTTGTGGTGCAAAGCATTATCAGCTCGTAAAACACACTATGAGGCGAAAAGTCAAAGTTAATTCAAGTCAATGGCCAAAATTGCTGTTAGTTTCAAATACGCCATTTGTGTAATTAATAGAATTTCGGATCTCACNAATTCAAGTCAATGGCCAAAATTGCTGTTAGTTTCAAATACGCCATTTGTGTAATTAATAGAATTTCGGATCTCACTTTGCCGTTATTATAGTTTTAATCGTCCCGAATAGGCTCTCCGCTTAGTTAAAGATAGACTGATGTCAGAATTAGTTTTTCATTATTCCTGTAGCTTGGTGAATACTTCACGTTTGTTTGTACTTTATAAAAAATATAAGCCAAAAAAACATAAATTTAATTAACTATGTAAAAAACAAAAAAAAATTTGAACGGCTCAGTGAAGGAAACCAATCTATTTCTTTGGGCCAGGCAGCTGTCAATAATGAGCCGCTGTATAACGGCTGTTTAACACAATACACATATTAATAATTGTCAATCAATTGTGTCGTCAATATTCATAGTCACACCTGGGACGTTGATAAATTGATTGCAGCCCGCCCAAAACCACTGTTACATTTGAAAATATTATCAAAAACACAAGCGCATTACCATTAAAACTCATACTGAAATAGTGAGGGTTGATTGTATTGGTAGTCACAGTTGAACTAAATTAGCACACAAATTTAAATGATGATAGAAAAGCGACGTTCTTTTAAAAATTAGTGGCATTTTTTTACTGAAGAATACTTTTCTCAGCACTAGCGCATGTTGCATGCTCCTACTCGTTGCACGATAAATACTGAATCATATCTTACTCAATGTCGTGAGGATAGATGGCAGAAAGCGATGACACTTCCTAAGAACGGGGCTTTGCTGTAACACACTACGAAAAATATAGTCTGGTTCTTGCTAACGTCCCTGAAGTAGGATTTCGAAGAAGTCTTCTCTTGGTTGTCTGTTTTCTTTGNAATATAGTCTGGTTCTTGCTAACGTCCCTGAAGTAGGATTTCGAAGAAGTCTTCTCTTGGTTGTCTGTTTTCTTTGGGGAGACGGAGAGGAGGGGGTGGAAATTTATTCCTTGATTTAATTACCTTCCAGTTTTTACTTGTAGGTACAGCTTGTAATGACTATCGCTTTATGTGCCTTTTTATTCGTCGAACTTCGACCAGGAGAATATTTTTCTGGAAACTGATGAGAGACCATATCCAAGGTAGCACGCACTTTTGATGCCAGTGTTTTGCCTAATGGACATTATTCTGTATCATCAGTGCTAGAGGAGGGCAAATTATCTTAAACTGAAACATCTTTGACAGTTTTGGACTGAATGTGCCTAATGGCTGATACAAAAATTTCTAGACCTTCCATAACTAGGATTGCTTCTGTTTCAATTTGCATTGCTGATACAAAATGACAATTTTGATGAAATGCGTCCCTATCGATTAACTGAACTCCCACTGACTGCAGCCATCCACAACAGGAAATGGAGATCTCCGAGAAAACCCGCCAACGAGCGCCATAGTCTGGCACGATTCCTACATGTGAAAATCCGGGAGTGACTCCGCCGGGAATCGAACCCGGTTTGCCTAAGTGGGTGGCTAGTAGTCTGACCACTACACCACCGCAGCCCCAAGTTCAGGTCGGGATTTTGAGCGAGGCCATATAATTATTCCCACCTAATTGTCTTCAAATCCAGATGCAAATTACATTGCATCATGGACAGGAGAATTATCGTGCTGATACAGGAAAGAGCATATTAAAAACTGTTATCAAAGTGTCGGAAGAAATTTATTGTCCAAAATGTCTTGGTGCATGCCAGAGTTCATTTACCCATCAATTAAATTACAAGTATTGACCCAAAGTCAAAATAAGAGAAGAAAGTCCAGGCCGTGACACTGCAGGCATTAAATTTCTCAGTAGACGTAATTACACCCACGTAAATCTTCCTCGTGCATAANAATATAGTCTGGTTCTTGCTAACGTCCCTGAAGTAGGATTTCGAAGAAGTCTTCTCTTGGTTGTCTGTTTTCTTTTGGGGGCGGAGGGGGGGGAATTTGTTCCTTGATTTCAGTATCTTCCAGTTCTTACTTGTAGGTACTGCTTGTAATGACTATCGCTTTATGTGCATTTTTATTCGTCGAACTTCGACCAGGAGAATATTTTTCTAGAAACTGATGAGAGACCATATCCAAGGTAGCATGCACTTTTGATGCCAGTGTTTTGCCTAATGGAGATGATTCTGTATCATCAGTAATAGAGGAGGGCAAATTATCTTAAACTGACACATTTTTGACAGTTTTGGACTGAATGTGCCTAATGGCTGATACAAAAATTTCTAGACCTTCCATAACTAGGATTGCTTCTGTTTCAATTTGCATTGCTGATACAAAATGACAATTTTGATGAAATGCGTCCCTATCGATTAACTGAACTCCCACTGACTGCAGCCATCCACAACAGGAAATGGAGATCTCCGAGAAAACCCGCCAACGAGCGCCATAGTCTGGCACGATTCCTACATGTGAAAATCCGGGAGTGACTCCGCCGGGAATCGAACCCGGTTTGCCTAAGTGGGTGGCTAGTAGTCTGACCACTACACCACCGCAGCCCCAAGTTCAGGTCGGGATTTTGAGCGAGGCCATATAATTATTCCCACCTAATTGTCTTCAAATCCAGATGCAAATTACATTGCATCATGGACAGGAGAATTATCGTGCTGATACAGGAAAGAGCATATTAAAAACTGTTATCAAAGTGTCGGAAGAAATTTATTGTCCAAAATGTCTTGGTGCATGCCAGAGTTCATTTATCCATCAATTAAATTACAAGTATTGACCCAAAGTCAAAATAAGAGAAGAAATTCCAGGCCGTGACACTGCAGGCATTAAATTTCTCAGTAGACGTAATTACACCCACGTAAATCTTCCTCGTGCATAAACAAGGTCCACAAACGTCCACCTGAGTGCACTCAACACTTCATTATATTATCTTCCTTTGCTCCGTAGTCCAACCACTGTGTTGGTTCCACCACTGCAAACAACGTCAGTAGGTGGATACGAAGAGCTTCAGGCTGTTCTAGTAACAAACATTTTTTTAATGCATTTTTAAGAAAATTTGCGTTTTTCCGATACAATATAAATAACTGTTTAATAAAAATGCCAAATCGGTTTAAAAATAATTCTCGCGTAATTATTTAGTTTAATTATTAATCAGCATTTTAACCTTAAAATTTGTGCCAAACAAATGTCAAAATTTTATACCAGTACAACTTTTTATTTAAGCTAAAATTATTTTTCAAGATTAAGGAACACCATGAAGAAATATCTTTGAAGTGTGGCATTTTGTTCGCCTGCGATTATGGTTTTAACTTTTAGCCATTTTGGATTTAAATTTTATTGTAAAACTTAAAATAAAATTATGGCCAAACCACTGGAAGAAATTTCGTGAAATTTCTTCAACTTATTCTAGTGATATTAACAATTAATTTGAACAGTAGTTGAAACAGTTGAACAGTTGACAGAAAATGCTTCAGAATTCATCAGCACCGTTTATTTTCTTATGCCTACAAGTGCGATACTTAGGGCCAGTGCTTTCATGACTTTTTACTTGTCAGTGAGATCTCCTAACAGTGGACCGAGACACGTTAAACTTTTGAGAAATCTTTCTGATGGAATGCCCGAATTATTGATTCCTACAATCATGTCCTTTTCAAACGCATACGGATTTTTTTTCTTTGATTCATCATGAGAGCAGACGTGTGTATGGTTTTCAAGCGTTTGTACCTTCGCGTATATAGAATGCTAGTTAACTCAGAGCAAAAGGACGTCCAGTAAGTGACTTTTAGTTAAGCAGCGTGTTTATATATACACATTATATACATATACATATATATATATATATATATATATATATATATATATATATATGAAACACAAAAGTTTGAAATTTACTGTTTTCAAAGTGGTAAGGAAAACATTTGTGAACCTATGTGACACCAAACCCAAAATTACACACATTCCCGTCCTTGTCAGGCTGTTTAATACGTCCCATAAACCCTAAAATTATATAAAATTACACAAGGGGTACGTTTTTAGAGATCCTGTTTTTACAGTAATATAATTCCTGAACTATGTGAAATAGAGAGTCGAAATTTGGTACTGGGACACTTCGCAGAGAAATTTCCACATACGATATTGGCGTAGTTTATTTAGTTTCGCTTTTCGTCGTTACTTTGATAACGGTTTGTTTTATGACTTTTCCTTGAAACTTGCATCCATCGGGCTCTACTTTCGAGTTGGCGAAAATAATTTATCTATATGGTCGGTATTTTTCCACCTTTCTCCGCCATTTAAAGCGCATTAGCCCTATCTGCCTTCATTCCCTATCAAATGAAGCTACAAACGCCATTTTTGGCATACATTTCTTCTCAGGCCAACACCTCCTATCGGTTTCCTTTTATCGCCCTCTTTCGCCAATATTCTTATTTCTTCGCCTATATCCTAAACAATTTTCTGAAAAGTGTTTCAAACAGCTATATATTCAGACATTTACTTTCGCATATCCCCTTTTTTCTTCTACGTGTGTTTCCAAACAACGCTTCCTTAAGTCATACAAACTATCATCCTGTTCTTTTACCCACCTCCGAATCCCGGAAGCTTACATCTATGCTATTCCCTGACGATTAAAGGTACAAGTGTTTCTCTTATCTCATGCAACTATTCAGCTACAGAGATGGAACCTGGCACAGGTAGACCACTTTAAAAGTTTTAAGCCGTTACGTTTCTTCACCGTTTGACTTGCAACTATTAAACTGGTTAGAGTAGTTGTCTTCCTGAAGTATCACGTTCTTTTTGTCAATTTTTATTTTTGGATGGGGGAGGAGGTGGATTTAATATTTTCGCGAATATCTTAGAAATGGCGAGTTTTTCTCTGTTTTCCTTCACATTTTCATTCTTAATATCGTACGTTTGAATTCCAACCATTCCACCCAGCCAATTGTCTGGCATTCACAAACAGTTACACCTCTGTTCATCTTTTTATGCACCTTTCCCTAAACTCGTCAATTAATTCTTCTTACTTAATTTTATTCCCTCCCTTTCCTCTTTTTATTTATACAACGTCATTCCTAAACTGTTGCGGATGCAGCCTTCATTATTTACTTTCCTTTCCATGCCGAATACACAATTTTGGGGGAATTTGGCACAGCAGATAGAACCACGAGTATGGATTGACTTTGAAAAATTTTCCCATTCTGTTTCATCCCCATTAGACGTCTGCTATGTTGAGCGTGTGACATTGACCCTGACTTTGGTTTATACCTTGTTCTTGGACCTAATAATATTGAAACAATTTCCAAATATCTAGCAGTTATATTTATTACCTGAATAAGTATAAACTAGTTATAAAATTACACATTATTATTTACATGTTTTTGAATACAATAGTAAGGGAAGTCCGCCGAATGGCGCCCAGGTTCTTAATTTCGCACAGCGCAGCACCGAGTGCGAGGAGGTAGATACACTGTCAATGGTATTAGGAAACTACGGCCCTGTGTTTCTGTAGTTGCCAGTATGGCCGCCGAAGTGACAAGTTGCGCTGTGTACGAGAAGTGAATTTTCAAATACTTTTGAGAACAGCGAGTTTCTGTGCTGTCTTTGGAATTGTATTCTAAAACCAGAGAAGGTGCGTACAGTGTGTAGTAATATTTTGTGAACTAATACAACGTGATAGTTAACTAGCATGCTTCTCAGCACAGTTGTTTCGAAAGGAATACAGCGATGTGCATTTGTACAGCTTCCGCCATATTTGAAACATAAATGGTTCCTAATTTCGCCCATGTCAGTGCCCCTTATTTTGCCCAAGGCACAGGTACGAAATTAATTACATGTGCGAAATATGGACTGGAGGAATAATTAGGACCATGACTTATTTTGATTTAGCATCTACCATGTAAGCTAAATTATAGTTCATAAAATATATCGCCTTTCCTAGCCCACAGCGAAGGTTTTCCACATAACAATCGGCATGCGCGGTCTCAGTGTCTCGGCAACCAAACCTCTGATCAAGTGAGCGAGTGAAGTGATTTGGGCGGCACTTAACAACGAGGCCTTGAGAGACGATGAGGGTGATTGAGGTGAGTATGGAGCAGCGCTGGAATAAAAGGGCGGAGAACGGGAGATCCCCGAGAAAAATCACTGACCAGTGGCATTTTCCGGCACGATTCCCAAGTGCAAAAATCCAGGAGTGACCCGTCGATAATCAAACTTGGTACGCCTTGGAGGTAGGTGAGCACTCTAGCTGCTTCACTACCACGACCCCAAAATGTTCAATGACGAGTTTCGTACAACCCGCTGGATAGTTTATAAACAATCCTGGCTTCAGTCAGCTCAACTTCTAACCACTACGCCCCCGCGGCCCCCATTACGTCCTTAAGGAAACTCAACAACTTTACTCGCTACCATCCTCATGTCGACAGGACTCAATGCATACTTCACATAGAATCCCATTAATTATTTGCTCGTTAGAAAACAAAACGTACTCAATAAAAATTTTCGAAATTCTTTTAGGGGCAACGGTGGTGTGGTGGTTAGCCTACTCGCCTGCATCCTAGGCGAAGAGGGCTCGATTCCCGGTGGGGTTGCTCCCGGGTTTTCGCATGTGGGAATCGTGTCGGTGAGTTTTCTCGAGGATATTTCGTTTCCTCCACTCTCTCATTCCAGCGTTGCTCCATACTCACCTCGCTTCACCCTCATCGCCTCTCAAAATCACGATGTTAAGAGCCGCCCAAATCTCTTCACACTCGAAAAATTATTGCGAAAGGATTATCCAGAAAGTAAGTTTCCCACACCGCCAACAGATGGCAGGCCTTGCGTTGCGAAAGGCGAATGCATCTGCCTGAAAGAGTGAGGACGCGGTGATTGTACAGGACAGTTAGCACTCCCCGATAGTTTGCAGTATCGCCGTAGTAGAGGATGAAAATGTCCGCTCTCATTTCGTCGCTCTCCAACTGCGAGGTTAAGTCTGTGATGAAGATTTTGAACTCGCAGAACGTACCGTCGATCGAAATTCATCGTCAGATGTGTCACGTGTATGGGCCCGGACGTCATGAGCATGCAGATGGTGCGTTGATGGTGCAGGCAATTTTCCGGAGGTCGTCAAAACGTCCACTACAAGGAGCGTGGTGGGAGGCCGTCCCTCATTAATGAAGACCTCGTGGACTTGGTGCGGCTTTGCATTGTGGGAACCGTCGCTTCACGATAACGGAACTCGACAGCCATTTCCCGCAGATATCCCGATCACTGTTGCATGAGAATGTCACGCAGCACCTGTTGTTCCGGAAGTTGTGTGCTGGGTGGGTGCCGAAGTACCTGACACCCGAACACAAAACCAAACGCATGGGATCAGCATGGGCATTTCTGCAATGGTACCATGGGGACAGCGACGAGTTCCTCGACAGGATCATTATAGGTGATGAAACGTCGGTTGCTTATTTTATCCCGGAAACGAAGCAGAAGTTTATGTATTGGCGTCACGGTGGATCTCCGTGTATGACAACATTCAAGCACAATACAGGATGATTCTAAAATCGTGGGACAAACATTGAGAGGTGGTAGAACTCACTAAAACAAACCATTATTGCGTAGGAATATATGGGCGGAAGCGACGCGCTGAGGCACAAACACAAGAACATAACACATTAACGGAAACATAAAATGTTCATTAGCAGCATACCTAACGAGTGATTCCGTACAGAAAATGTTAAAACTGTTGCTGGAAATGCATCCACCAACAGTCACGCATGCTTGGCGACCTCTACATATGGCGTGATTGGCTGAAAATTTTGGCGTGCATGAAATACCCGGCGTATTTGAATCTGTTCGCCAATACGCTACCAAGCTTGCATTACTGTCAGTGGTATCAATTTTGAGCAATTATTATAAACATTGTTGCTGCAAAAAGGAATTTAGCAGCGACGTTGTAAATAAACAATGTGTTGCATTTCATGTGTTATTTTTGTGTTTGTGCCTCAACGCGTCACTCCCGCCCATATATTCCTATACAATAATTGTTAGTTTTAGGGAGCTATACCACCCCTCAATGTTTGTCCCATGATTTTAGAATCATCCTATATATATATATGCGCGGAAAGTGATGTGCACGGTGTTATGGGACAGAAAGGGCGTTCTGCTCATAGACTTCCTGGCCAGAGGTGATACGGTGAACGCCGACCGTTACTGTCAAACACTGCGGAAATTGCGACATACCATTAAGAACAAGAGGCACGGGATGATCCATGTATGTGTTGTGTTGATCCACAGTAATGCTCGCTCTCGTGCGCCGAATCGCATCTTCTGCAGGAGTTTCACTGGGAGGTTTTTGACCCATCCACACCTTAGTCCTGATCTCCCTCCCAACGGCTACCATATTTTGGTCAGCATTTCGATGAAGCGGTGCAGACGGCTGTCACACGCTGGTTCCTATCCCAGGCGGCGGACTTCTACGACAAAGAAATACCAATGTTGATCCCACGGTATGACGTTTGTCTCAATTTCTGTTGTGAATAAGTAGCTCCACGATTGCTGTATCTGTTACAATAAATGTTCCCGTGTAACTATACCGTCTTTCTGTTTAAGGATCTCGGGAAACTTACGCTCTGGGTAAGCCGTATTTTTTTTTAAAATCGCATAGCACTCTCCCAACCCCTGCTTGAAAATCAAGGAAGAAATATTTATACAAATCCAGAAAATTAAATTAAGTAATGAACATTTTAGGAATGAAGAGAAACTCACCCAATCAGCGGGTGTGAGGAATATTGTGGCATTGATCATTGAATTCTCGAGCACATTTTTTTCAAGAATACGTAGATTTATGTGGACGTTGTAAGGATATACTCATACATCCGCGTTCCGCGTCTATGCAGTCCGTTTATACAGAGTACATTATGCGTGCCAAGCGATGAAAATTATCTAGAAGATAAGGAAAAAACGCTCTTATGTTCNCGTTTATACAGAGTACATTATGCGTGCCAAGCGATGAAAATTATCTAGAAGATAAGGAAAAAACGCTCTTATGTTCCCTGTAGCTCTTATACTAGTTACGCTGCCTGTGCTGAATATTTCGCTAACTAAAATTTTGCGTTAACGATTGTGTTCTACTTTTATACCAGTTTCTTTTTTTTTTAGTAATAATAAACATTTACACAAAGATCCAAATTTTTTTAAAATGTTTCTTCGCTTCCTATTTGCAACNCGTTTATACAGAGTACATTATGCGTGCCAAGCGATGAAAATTATCTAGAAGATAAGGAAAAAACGCTCTTATGTTGCCTGTAGCTCTTATACTAGTAACGCTGCCTGTGCTGAATATTTCGCTAACTAAAATTTTGCGTTAACGATTGTGTTCTACTTTTATACCAGTTTCTTTTTTTTAGTAATAATAAACATTTACACAAAGATCCAAATTTTTTTAAAATGTTTCTTCGCTTCCTATTTGCAACNTTTTTTTTAGTAATAATAAACATTTACACAAAGATCCAAATTTTTTTAAAATGTTTCTTCGCTTCCTATTTGCAACATCTCACTTTCCCACTCTTTCTGTTGCACACTTCTCACCGAGTGCGCTCTCGCTTCATGCATTCTTCGTCCTGCCTCCCCTTGAGCAGCGTAAGGTGATTTCGATCATCGCTCATCTTCTCTTGCGTCGTCCGCACCGCCTTTGCCTCACGTGGGAAGAGCGTGTGTGTGTTCGCCATGAATATTTCAGCAGACTCCAAGAGTTTTTTTGAATTTGTAACTGTGATGGTAATGGGAGCCGTGCCTTCTTACTCACTTGAAGTACTGTGTTCAACTCATTTGCCACTGGACTATAGTAACAGATGGATAAGGATTGCTGGGGAGTAGCTAATGAAAGTTTTAATAAGGAATTCAATTTGTGCGATTTTATTAGTGTGCAGATATCTGACACCATTAAAGATATAATGCTAACTGGTGTATTATATAACTAACCGCTATGCTTGTGCATTTTTAAGTGGCTTAGGTACATTGACCGACATTGAAAATGTGTTGAGAGGAAATAAGATTAAAGAACAAATGAATTATGAAGTTTTACTTTTTTTTTTTTTTTGTGTTTCTAACGTCACGTGGTTATGTGAAGGAAGCGCTAAAAGACGCCTCCCGGTGTTTGTAAGTGTTCTTTGCCCTGTTTTTTCTGAAACCCGTCTCATGTGATATTTGTATTATTGAATGATGGATTATACCAAACTACGTACTTAATTCATTCTCTTATACTTCAACTATTGTTCTGTGTGGATGGATAAGTAACGTGAATGATCGTGGATTCCGTAAAACATTTGAGGGTAATTTTTTGGTTTTGTTTTCTTACGCATACATACAAAACGCAGAACTTCTCAGTAACGAATCTATTTAAGTTCCTTTCGTGATAATGAATTATCAATTTTTCGGTACACAATCATCATATTTATTTATTAAGCAAATACCGAACTAACCACCTGACTTTGTGTAAATTTATGTGCATAAAATTTGGTATTACTNTATTTATTTATTAAGCAAATACCGAACTAACCACCTGACTTTGTGTAAATTTATGTGCATAAAATTTGGTATTACAGTGATGTATGTATGTTGGGGTGTGGAACTAATATTATAGCCTGTGTTATCTTCTTAGATATGTTTTTGTACACTGATTGTGTTACTATCTGTGTCGGCCATGTATGTAGTTAAATCATAAATATAATATTTTGTGTAAAAAAAAATATTATATCTGTATAACACTGATTGGTGACTCTCATAGAACGAAGAGCATACAAAATTATATGTGTTTGTTNTATTTATTTATTAAGCAAATACCGAACTAACCACCTGACTTTGTGTAAATTTATGTGCATAAAATTTGGTATTACTGTGATGTATGTATGTTGGGGTGTGGAACTAATATTATAGCCTGTGTTATCTTCTTAGATATGTTTTTGTACACTGATTGTGTTACTATCTGTGTCGGCCATGTATGTAGTTAAATCATAAATATAATATTTTGTGTAAACAAAAATATTATATCTGTATAACACTGATTGGTGACTCTCATAGAACGAAGAGCATACAAAATTATATGTGTTTGTTNAAAAATATTATATCTGTATAACACTGATTGGTGACTCTCATAGAACGAAGAGCATACAAAATTATATGTGTTTGTTTTGAAACGCAAAAATAATAAAATGACACAGTGACTCTAAATTACGCGTTTTTATTTTTAGTTTTTTAGTATATGAGTAGGTGTTCTGAATATATTGTGTTAACACCTGTTTACACTTGATCAGTGGGTGTTAAAACACCGCACATTTTTATTTTAAAGCGGAACCATCTTTGGGACATCCAGCGTACGTATGAGACTGTATAATTTCTCTGTTTAAGTGGTCATTGCTCCTTTAATTAAATGAAGGAAAAAAACATCCATCACAACCATGTCAGATTATGGGAGTCACCTTCATGTTTTCTTTTCGCGATTCTTTGTTAGTTTCATCTAGGCGGATGTCTGAGTTGGAATATATGAGATAGTTCGAAATAAGCGTGCTGGAATCATAAATTTGCTCAACGTAAAAATTAATCGCCTATATTCTATTATTGGTTCTTATTATTACTTATATTATTAATTGTTCCTTCATTTATCGGGGGCCGCGGGGGTATATTGGTTGGGCTACTCGCCTCCCACCTAGGCGAACCGGGTTCTATTGTCGGCGGGGTTGCTCCCGGATTTTCCCATGTGGGAATCGTGCCGGACGATGAAGCTGGTCAGCGGGTTTTCTCGGAGATATCCCGTTTCCCCCACCCTTTCAGTCCGGCGCTGCTCCATTCTAACCTGATTGGTTCTCAAGACCTCAATGTTAAGTGCCACCCAAATCTCTAGAATTAACTCATTTTAATCGTGCTGCTATTCTCTTTCTCTCTTTCAAATTCTACTGATGTCGTGTTGCATACTTTCACCGGCGTGGCGAACACAAATGTGTTTATTTGCCACGGTTAGCAGCAGATGGTCAGGATTCAAGAGTGGCTCTTGGCTTACTGTCAGACCATTTCTTTCATTCCTCTTTAATTTTCAAGAATTTTAAATCCTAAGAATGGCGTAAATAAACAACTTACACATTATTCTTACTGGTAATCACATTACATTACATTACATAATGCAGTTTCCTTGCGCGGGAAGGGGGGGGGGCAGCAGCACATGCCTCAAGTGTTCACCCATTGAGTGCGCCCTTGGGAGTCTTCTTTTTTTAAATCGTGAACGAGTCTTGTGAGTAGAAATCTCGAGCACTGCAGAAAAAGTCTGGTATTTAATTTCACAGAATATTTTGGCATTCATATAAGGTGGACATCTCTGATAGATTTACGATGTTTTCCATGGATTTTCCATGGAGCTCGCCCATGTTTTCGTGAAGCGAATGCGGTATAAAGGGCGGTGACAGCTCTGTTACAAATATAATTTCCGTGACATTACGAAAAGCGAATGGTAAAAATTATCCAGCAATCTTCTTTAAAATTATAGACCCTTGATTTTTTTTTTTTAATAATGGACTTTCCGTAAATTTTACAAAAAAAATTCGTGAATTCATTGAAACTCTCCGTTAATTTGCTACTATGTTAATGGTATTTCCGGCTAGCAAAATTTTCTTTTTGCGGGTGTCCAACAGCATACAAGAAATAAATTCGAAAATATAATTTGCTTCGTTCTGGAAGTGGCTTTGAACGCAAGTGAACAATTTAGTAGCCTTAAGATACTTACGACTCTGCTACTGCATCTCAACACCAACACAAAACTGACAACTCTTTATAATATTAAACTGCAGAGTTAAAATATCGTTTTCTGGTAATGTTTGAGTGTTTCAAGTGTTGCAAGCTTTTGCAGGTACAGCGCGCTGCAACCTAACGTTTGAAATAATAGCTTCAAAGTGGCGTGAATATCCGAACCGTCGCAGGAACGATATTTATCTAGTTACATCGGCAAAGGAAGCTTCGTGTAACCTCGGCATTGTTCGTTCCCGAAACCCGTAGCTGTTGGAAAAAACGGAGCCGTTCCGTATTTCGTATGCACGTCGCTCAGTCCCCTTTTATGTCATTACGGAGCAGGTTTCAGTATGCGTGTTTCCCCTTAAAAAATGTTCGCGAATAGACGCGAATTTTTGAAGGAGAGCGCCGACGTGTATTGGTTTGATGAAATCCGTAGTGGCGCTGTCAGATTTGTTGGCGTCCTCGACGGTCGACCCGCCAAATCTTGCTGAAGCGGAAGTTCCGACGAGTTTTGCACCGGCCCTGATGAGATGCGGCGTGCCCGCGAACCGATGTGCACCCTCGGAAACTCTCTTCGCACGGTAGGCAGTCGCGAATGTCTTCGTCTAGCTCAAGGGTTCAAAACCTGGGAGAAGGGGGGCCAAGACCCCTGGGAATGCATTTTAAAACACCATCACAGTTTTGAATTAACCTGCTAATCCAGCACCTAACCCCGCGGTAGATTCGTCGGTAGGGAGGGCTTAACGTCCCTTTGACAGCGAGGTCATTACAGACGAAGCGAATCACTCAGAGAAGAAGAAACGGTGGAAAAATCGGCCAAGGACTCTACTTAGTACTATCCCAGCATTTGTCTGTATTGATTTTGGGGAACCACAGAAAAACCAAAATCGGGATGGCCCGACTGTAATCCAAATGCGAATGCGTGTCCAAAGTTTAACCACTTGGCCACCTCGCTCAGTAGGCAGGAATATTGACGTCAATCCAGTGAATACGAGTATACCGGTTGTTCGGAAATTAAACGCCCAAACTACGAGAGGAGATTCCTTATGACCAATAAAGTCGAAATTCTACAGGAAACCATATACCTAAACAGAATATTAAAGGAGATACGAGCGTATGAAAATTGGGTTTTGAAAACGTATTTTTGCCGATTGCTTTGTACAATGCCTACAAAGTCCGCAGCAAAAAGGTGACTTATGCTTCCCATGTGGCAGATACACATGCGTAATGCTGGCCGTCCCCGGTCTGTGCGCACTGTTCGGCTTGAGGAAGTGATACGTCAGCACATCAACGACATGCCCTCCACTAGTACACGCTCCATAGCGAGCCAAATCGGCGTGTCCTATTCAACCGTGTGGGACGTACTGTGGGCAAATCGCCGCCATCCCATTCAGCGAAAATACGTTTCAAAACCCAATTTTTGCAGGCTTATATATCCTTTAATATTCTGTTTAGGTATATGGTGTCCTGTATATATTCGACTTAATTTTACACAGGGAATCACCTCCCGTAATTTGGGCGTTTGATTTCCGAACATTCTACATAATTTAGTAGAATGATTTGGCCGATTCGTGCATAAGGGGCTGGGGTCTAGAGCCGGATCTCACATCATGCTCTGTCATTCCGGTCACGCAATTGCCATGCTGAATCTGGCTAACCTAGATCCATAACCTTAACCTTAATCCTGTGTCCAAAACTTAAATGACCTTAAACCCCCTAAAAAATCACCAAAAAATTTTATAAAAATATTCTAAAAAAATTATTTAAAAAAATTATTTAAATACTAGCGAACCGGCCCGGCTTCGCCCGGGTTCAATTCAGTTTTACAGTGATACACTAATAAATAAATTGGGTAAAGACAGTTCATTTATGTGAAAATAGATTTATAAAATTATAATATGTTCGCCTAGGTTTTTAACTGATTGCAGCAACCGAAAAGGAAGGGAAATTTTTTTTACCCGATAGCTAAGAATTAGAGTATTGTTTTTGGAGTTTATCTGGGCAACTATCGCGTAGTTACCACATTCCCGCTTTCTAGCGTCGATGTATGAAAATCAAAACGTGAGTGTCATCAAGTTGTAGCTTTAGAAATAAGCGTACCTAGGTACTACTTTTCGCGCTTTGCTGAGAGTTCTTAATCGATCACAAAAGTTAAGCAACGTTCCCAAAGGCACACATTTGGATGGGTGGCCGTTTAGTGGCATAACATCTAAGCGCTTCCGGGCTTCGGAAGGCACGTTAAATATTCGGTCCCGGTTGTTATCGATTGATAGCAGTCGTTAAGCCATTTCAGAGGTCCTTGGGTGGCATGATAAACTCTTGACACCAGAGGAAAAAAATATTTCGGTCACGTTTCCGGCCGTTGTAGAATTAGGTTTTGTTGTTATTCTACAGGAACCGTACAATTTTCCGGGGAAAAAAAGTATCCTATGTCCTATTCCAGGACCTAAAGTACCTATATTACAAATTTCATCAAAATCCGTTTAGCCGTTATGGAACTGAGTGGTAACAAGCATACACACACACACACACACACACACACACGGACTTTCGCATTTATAATATTAGTAGGATGTACATGTAGGTGGACCGGGGTTCGATGACAGGTGGATCGACTAAGCTCCCGAAATGACCGGCCCTCACCAGGTTGACCAGTTTCCATCTCGTCAGACATGTTATATGTTGATGACCTTGACATTGACCTTCAACCTTGAACTTGGATGACAGTGAAGCCAAAAAATCCAAAAAAATC
This sequence comes from Clitarchus hookeri, assembly GCA_002778355.1. NCBI lineage: Eukaryota > Metazoa > Arthropoda > Insecta > Phasmatodea > Phasmatidae > Clitarchus > Clitarchus hookeri. The sequence continues at coordinate 419,746 of NQII01001323.1, forward strand.
CCCAAAAAATTGACAAATTCGAAAAAAGTAATAACATCGAGGGAAAAAAACATTGATTACTCCAACCACCATGTTGGATGCCAGTGACCAAGACCCCAATAACCTTGAAAACAAACACTTCAGAAAATGTTGGATATCGTTGACATTGAACTTCACCATTTACATTGACATTAACCTCGTACCCATGATCTTGGATAACCTTGAAGCCAAAAATAATCTAAAAAAAAAGCTTAAAATGCCAAATATTTTTTTTAATTAAAAAATGTAATTAATTAATTATAGAATTAACATTTTAAATGTTTGGTCTTATAGGGGACGAGGAACTGGAACCGACCATCTACCATGTTATGACGTCACCAAACTGCCATGTTGAACCCAGGTGAGCTTGACCTTGGCCCATGACCTAGACCCTATTACTATTACCTTAACTCTATCACCCTGACCTTGACCCTATCACCCTGACCTTGACCCTATCACCCTGACCTTGACCCTATCACCCTGACTTGTGTCGACCCTGAAAACAAAAACTTGAGAAAAATGAAAAAAATTGAAAAAATTCATAAAAATCAGTAAGTATATTACATTACTGACTACTACCGCCATCTTGGATCCAGGTAACTTGAACTTTGGCCCTAACCTGGTGACCTTTCACCTTGAACCAAAAAATTCGTTTCAAACCCTAAAAATTTCTTATGAATTTATAAAAAAAAAGTAATGCAAAATGTTATTAGAAATTTTTTTTAAATTATTTTTAAAAACTAACATTTTTGGAGGTCCCATGCGGCACAATGTCCAGCAGACGACTCCGCCGCCCCCTCCTGCAATCAATGATATTATATTAATATTCACTTCCCCTTTCCAATGTTTCTCATAGGCAAATTAGTCAGCAGGACTCCACCTTCATCACAATTGCTCATTCTAACGTATTCAACCATCTTGTTTATTTTTTTTTCGTTTGAAATTCGGTTTAATTTTTAACACCTAGGTGATAATAGTGTATTAATTATAGATTTAGTCGCCAGAGGTGCTGTCGATTTAGCCACCGTGTTCGTTGTTGACCTTTACCTTACTCCTATGATATTGAATTCGCAGAGAAAAATCGCATACCAAAAATTGTCTATTAATAGCCTGTCACATCAAGGAACCATACCGACTAACAATACTAATTAACTACTGAACGCACACAAGACAGATTCCACCCAAGACCGACTCCACCCAAGACCGACTCCACCCAAGACCGACTCCACCCAAGACCGACTCCACCCAAAACTAACTCCACCCAAGACTAACTCCACGAAGACTAACTCCACCAAGACTAACTCCACCAAGACTGACCAGTTCCTACAAAACTGGCTAGACCAACCGACAGGACCAACCTACCATTCCTCCTACTTAAACAATCAAATGATGATGGAAAATCTCGAAAAAAAAAAGTCTCGTTATAAGAGTCTTCGTGGAAAATCTTCGCTGAATCTTCGCTGAATATTCGCACAACATTTCTACCAGAGCCGTCCATACCAAAGGAAAATACTAACTTACCAAGCCAACTTACCAGACCAACTGACCAGGCCAACCATCTAGTTGTGAAACATTCCTCGAAAATATTCCCCTTCTTTCATTCGTTCTTCATATAGACCTCAGTCGATTTTAAACAACCCGAGTAAGGCATAATACTTTAAATCGAACTGTAGCCCTCCTACTTTATGCACTCATAAATGTTATCTAAAACATACCCTCCATTTATTATTTACACCACTGAATTAATAAGTCTTTCTTAGAAGCAGAAGGGACTTTATAGGAAATAACTCACACGTTACAATATACATAAATTGTATTTATTTACTTACTCTTTACATTCTCTCTTTCTAATTATTTTGATCATTCCATCTTTACATTTCTCAGATGTATGCAGATCATGAATAGTAGCCAACAGTCTCATCTGATATAACCCCAATTCTTCAGTTTATCGATGATTGAAGATATCTTAATAATGCGTATGAGATCCCCGTGTTTTTGCAGGTCAATCAAATATCTAAGTATATAAACAAGTTCATTAGGGTCTTCCGGAAATATGTAACAAGCATTATTGACGCCTTCTGCCTTCTTCACACCACTATTCGAAGTAAACTCGTTGGTGAAATATATGGGGACATTGAGAGAATCATCATAATTCTCATCAGATACTTCATCGACACAGTCTTCATTGTCGTTATCTCAATGCTGTCTTCATAATCGTCTTCACCTCCTGTATTTTATTTCTTAGTTTTGCGGGAATATATATATATATATATATATATATATATATATATATANTATATATTTAGCTTGAAAATGTTGTGTTTTATGTTTTAGTATATTACTGTTTAATCTCTGTGCAAATTTGAGGAAATTACTCCCAAAATTATAACTGTTAAATTCAAAAAATTGAAATTTCATTTTCTTCAGCGACTCTATTATAAACTGACTTGTCATTCTATGTCACCAACATGGTGCCCTTTGATGTGACTGCGTAAAATCATTATTTTTAAAAAGGGATTTTTTTTGTAAACCGATTCGAATCTTTCTGAACCAACTGATTACCAAAAACTTTAGTTTGAATTAAGCTGGTTGTATTAACACTCAAGGAAACTCTCAATTTTAAACTTAATGGTTTTGTAGAAACGTTTCCTTTTCAAATAATCAACAACTCCTGGACACGTTGCGAATCACACAGTGAACGAAGTTACGAGCCATGTCACGAATCGAACACTGGAGTCCTCGATACGTATGATTCTATAATGCCCTGCATGCCGATGCCATTTCGGAAATATGCTTCGCCTTACCTTCGAAAAACCTAGGGAGACCTGGTGAGCCTACCGACTGATTGCATAATTCAAGTCGGATATTAAATACAGTAAATCACCCAATATTTTAATACAACACGTTCCCAAACCTAGAGCAGATATAGGGGGACGATTCGTTGTAATTGCAGAAATTCTANGAGCAGATATAGGGGGACGATTCGTTGTAATTGCAGAAATTCTAACCCTGGCCGGAGCTGCTCCAGCAAGATACTTTTCCTTCGCTCATCAGTGGTCTGAATCCCACCCTATCGTGGATATTCCCAGGGACTTCAGAAAAATTCGTTATCTCGAAAAAGTTCATATTCCTCCAAACAAAATCACATGGCATTCGCTTTGTCTCTGAAGAGCTGAAGACCGCCTATCGTTGGAGTTATCTCAGGAGAGTATTTATACCAGTTTGAGGCAGGGGAGGTCATATTCCCGTTGTGCAGATATTGACTTCCTTTTATTGGCATAAGAAGGGGACACTGTCTCATNCCATAATATGGCGCACGCCTGCTTCTGTTTAGCAACGTGCTTCCTGGCGAAGGCCCGAGCAAGACGACCGAATGCCGGAGAGTACGTCATCAGAATCGCATGCTCGTGGGCGTGCCTGCGATCAGTGATCAGCGCACCTTCTGATCGCGCTCGAACTGGTGGTGGTTCCCTCCCTGACATCGCCGGTGCTCAGCGATTTGTCTCCCCTTTCACGACGCACATCGCGAAATATGGCGCGAACAAACCATTTACTGTACGAAACTCCCTCTCACGAATCACTTCCCAAAAAGACGGCGATGAAACACTCATCTATTGTACGAATCATTTCTAATACTGTCATAGCATGGTGCCTCATGCTCACAGAAGATACTTTGTCATACTTTTTTTTAAACACACGGACATTTTAGCATAATGAGAAAACCTATATATCTCTCTTGCGCGAGAAGGTTCCATGTGGAATGTCAAACTTTTTGGTGTATTTCATGATCTAGCGAAATTACATACACGAATAAATATTACCAAATACTATTAGCAGTATCTCGAAATAAGTAGGTTACAGTAGGCGAGTTACTTACTATTTTTAATGGTTCTCTCCATGCAATTTATGTTTCATATGATATCCATGGAACAATAAAACCAAATCCAACCTAGCTTTTCCTGCTGGCTGTTTTTATTTTGTGCGTTAAATATGAGAAGTGGTAACTTCTTTAGTACGCCACGTTGAAAGATGTCGCCTAAACGTCGCGTCTCTATAACGTCATCAATCGATTCCTACTACATTTTCATGCAAAAACAGCTATGGAAGGCCGTCTAACATTTTTATGAATTAATCTCTTACGTTCGTAACAGGGTGGTGTCACCCTTCCAGCTTTATATGTCACATTCCTGGCCCAATCAGAACTGTCATAACCTAATCTTGGTGTGCAGAAGTACCCCTTGAGCATTACATTCACTAGGTGATATCTTAAATCATATGCCATTTTGGAAGGTACTGCCATCAAAATGTTTTATTATCTCAGGAACTACTCTACTGATAATCCCAACCTTGTGGGAAATTCCTTCTGCGCAGATTTTTTTTCCCACCTAATTTCGACTGCTTCGGACGCACGCTAGCGACAATGCAAGATAATGGTGCCTGGGCTTCTGGCATTGTCTGTACTTCGTGTTTAGCAGCATCGCTTACGAAAACTCGAAACTAGACTTTGCGTTGCAAATCGTCACACCGCGCCATTTTTCCTACGTCGGGTGTCCGCGCACCGCACACACATATGCCTGGAGTACTGACGCTATCTCGCGTGGCATCGCCTCTGCCCGCATACATTTACTCTGGTAGTATGTAACACTTTTACTGATATTGTACTCTGCAAGTCAGTCGCCCTGGAACCTGGTCGTTCTCCGTGCTGCGCAATTCCGATTAAGTTCGATAAGTCACTTGCAACACGTCGATTTGGTTTCTTTTCAGGTAGCGAGTGCCTTCCTCTCTCTCCTAACCAAAAAAGGAAAAAGTCGGGCAGCTGTGAGGCAAACGCCTTTGGCGATTTTAAAATTCAAATTCTGGCCAGTTAAGTTGCAATAAATCTGGAAGTTCACGAAATCGTAGCTAAGAAAGTGAAGACAAAAAATTTTTTTAATGAACTACTCACCACTAAACACGATACGGTAATTCATAGTATGTATTCGAATTCATCTTTGACATACTTATTACTAACCTTTTTTGTAACAGTAACTTTTTACGATGCAAAAGCTATTGAGTTTCAAACCTTTGTTGATATAAATGAAAATGTAACCAATTAAAATAAGTATTGTTTCTTTCATTTAACGTGAAATTTATAACAACTTAAAAATTGCCAAATTTTTCTAAACTTTTCCACTACAAAAATTTTTATATAAAACATTTCAACATTAATTTTCAGTTATTTGTTTATAAAAACAACATGGGCCAGTTACTTTGCTAAACAACTCAATCGAGTAAACGCAACCGTTCAAAGGAAAATCAAACCATACCTAAAAAAAAAAACTTCGCCTTACGTTAAAGCGGCGTCAGATGGAAATTAATTTCGCAAGGTAAATAAGTCTTATTTTCATGAAAATATATTATGCGACAAATCTGCGCGAGAAAAATATCTTGTAGTTAACCTGTAACGTTGTGTGCGTCCAGAAATATTTAGGCCCCACATTTAAAAAAAAAAAAGGTTTTGCACGACCGTGATTTCTGAGTTACTGACTTGCTCGCGACCCTATATAAAAAGTGCAGGATAAAACACATACTTTCTGTACAGAACACCACGCCTGACTTCACGTAATGCGCATACTTTCCCAAGTATCCAATTAAAGGAGGTGCAAAACTTTTTTCTGATGCGTGTCTAACAACCTGCAAACTGTAGACCTAATGATAAATGCTTTTACACCTGTAGTTTAAATAGTTGATGAACACATGCACCAATAAAATGTTACCCATATTTGAGTGAAAATAAAGCTGGTGTCGTTGAAAGATTTAGTGGAACATTGAAGAATGAAATGTGGAAGCGATCTGGTAGTAANAACCACGCCTGACTTCACGTAATGCGCATACTTTCCCAAGTATCCAATTAAAGGAGGTGCAAAACTTTTTTCTGATGCGTGTCTAACAACCTGCAAACTGTAGACCTAATGATAAATGCTTTTACACCTATAGTTTAAATAGTTGATGAACACATGCACCAATAAAATGTTACCCATATTTTAGTGAAAATAAAGCTGGTGTCGTTGAAAGATTTAGTGGAACATTGAAGAATGAAATGTGGAAGCGATCTGGTAGTAAAGGAATTACTCGTGAGTTGAATTATTACAAAACATAGTGAATGAGTGCAACAATTAAAAGCACAGAACCACTTAAATAAAGGACATTTATTTAACTGGAGGAAAGCTGGACTGAAGTGCCCGGTGATCTACAAGTATCGCAGTGGAACATCGAGCATTTGTCTATACGTTTATCTCACAATAAAACCCCACTACATTTAAAAATTCATAAATAATTTGTTTGCTACAACATTTTACAAGAAGTTTATTAATATATACAAGGTGTTATTTTTTTAAAATTAAAATGTGTTATTATCCGGTTTTTACAACACAGTAAAATTTACAAAAGTTGTATTCTAGCAATATAAGGGCGTGCACTGCCATTAAAATATATTTTGTTTTTAGTTTAGGTGTTTCAAAATTATGTGGAGCAAAACGCGATAATTACAAAAATTTAAGACACCATATTTTTATGATGGCGTCTAAATCCAATTTCGTATAAAACTTAAACACTTTCGAAAAGATAATTTTTAAGAACATATTAAAATTTGTTTCAGCTTTTCTTATTTTCTTTTAACATGTTTCGTCCCTTTGATGACTGAACTATACTTAGAGTGAAGAAAGGCAGGAATTTTCAGAGTTGTTCGCCAAAATCTATGCTTGGAATTACGATAATTTTATAATTATTACTTCTTTTCTCCGGTTACACACTCTTTCCTCGCAGACGGATAGTTTTCAGCTTGATGGATAACATATTTTTTATCCTAAACCCCCCCGCAAATAATCCTTAAGCCCTAACAACTAAGTAGCTTTCTAATAAAATATATTTTCCGAGGACTTAGGATTTAGAGAAACATTCACCATTACAGTAAGAGTATGGTATCTAAGGCGCGTACAAATTTATGCAGGTGGTTGTCACAAAAGTTAGGAGAGCAGATCTTATTCTTAAATAACTCGTACGCAGGCAAATGCAGTAGTTAATATAATATGTATAAGAAAAAAGGACAAATGTCAATGTATAATAAAATAGTCTGAGTAGGAATGAAGTTGTCACAGAATTGTAAAAATACGTACTTCCAAAACGCAAATTAGGTAAATGCGAGGAATAAAATTGTACAACTTAAATTGATTGATGGTGATAGTTGCAAACATTAATTCGCATTATAAAGGTTTTGCAAAAGGAAATACACCAGACAGAAGATCACGGAAGTATGTTTATTTTTACGTTTAGCTATATGTAAACCCCCGCAAAATAACAACCCCATTCGTTTTTCGGAACCTTCATTAAGCAAGCGCTTTGATAATGTAAAAACATTTTTACCATTGAACTGTATTTTTAATTACTGTTTGACAGTATTTATTTTTGTTTATTTTTTAAGGCTATTCTTTAAGCGATTATTTAATTGAAAATTTAAAACAAAAGTATTTCAAGGGTAAAAAATTTGAACAATATTAATTTTTCTCAAAATTATATCAGTTTATTTGACAATGCTATAACATAATAGCATTTCTTGAAAACAATTTTGCTTTGAAACTTTTTCATGTCATTTTTATCTGAAGTTTTTTCATTCCAGTGCATTATTACTAATGTTTTGTTATATATTTCTGGTGTGAGATTTTTGCGCGCACGCCTACGATAAGAGAGAAGGTAGTGTGGTGGGCACTCCTACGACATCGACCATTATAATATTGATAGCTCCAGTCCCTAAGACTCGTGCAGTTATTTTTGACCTGGCATTTTACACTCAGTAAGCTTCCACAGAGCTTTTCCAGATGCTGAATGTGGATGTGGGCCCATTATGTCCATCGCTTCAATGCCATATTGCTCTGTGGGTAGGCTTATCTGTTGTGTGCTATCCCACTGGCAGGATATGAAATGGTTGGGACGTTGCACTGGCAAACTTACGCACGTTATGCGAGATTCTTGGCGAGCATAATTTTTGTATGATGATGCGTTGCGTCTGCTAGGACTGCACTATGTCCACTTTCCAATATAGTTTCGAAACATGTTGACCATACCGGTATCGGTGCGATATATCGCTCTCAAAGAGTATTAGAAATCGATGGCGATGTATCTCAAACATCACTTATATTGAGGTCATAAATATTGGCATCGCAAATATCGGGCATAATGTTATCGCAAATATAGCATATTGCCAACATCGCATATCGTCAACACCTCATACGACTAATATCGCATATCGCTAATATTGCGATATATTGCTCTACGCTTTTAGACGATATAGTAGTTTCGGTATTTAAAAAAAATTGTTTCGTGATCGATATATCGTTACATAGCCTATCCCTAGTGTCTGCTTCACACTTGGGTGGCGAAATAAATGATGAAAATTTTCTTTGTAATTATTTTTAATAAAATAGGAAATTATGATTAATAATTTTATTTTATTAACACCTCCATCCTTTAACAAACCTGGTTTAAACCATTGACTTGGAGAGAAATTGTAACAATACGATTAAAGAGATACAAACACCTTCCACGAGCGTAGGTTATAAGGTGGGCGTGTCTCCAAGTGGGCATTCATCTCTCTCCAATATGGCCCACGATTTGTCACACGTGTGATGAAGGTGTTACATGTCCACAGATATCTGTAGAATGTTGATCACACGGCAGTTCACGATGTCGAGCATCGGTTTGAACCCGACAGGTTTTGGGACGAGCACAAACAATTAGTTCCATACTAATGCTTTCTGGGACAGACCGGGTGGTGCTTGTGGTAGGATTGCCTCCAATTATTCGTGACTGGAATGTGCTCGACCTCGAATGAGTAGGCTTTCGAAACATTGCCTAGAGATTCAGTTAGACGTCGGCTTGCATCCCGCCTGACCTCGAACCAAAACTCGCGCCATGCACTGGCACCGGCGTGTTGTTAACGCCGAAGCGCACTGCACACGAGTATCGTCGTAGCAATGGCATATCGAAAAGCGCTCACCACCTGCCCACAAGAGATGCCGCGCGTCCCGATACTTGTCGGCATCGACCCTTATAGCTCGGGCTAGTGACTTTTCGCGTAAAAATCGGGGCACAATACTATATACACACCTCAACTGCTGTTATACCTCCATTGGCTGCTGGTGGCGTGTCCGTCTTTGACCAAGCCACTCAGGTCTAAGTAACTCCGACACTGAACCTTCGTGATTCGTGCGCAAACTGTTAATACTGGCCAGAACATTTTTTGGCCAATCAAAGAAGCTGGACGACTCTACAGTGCCTTGGACTGTATCTTGTCTCTAAATCTTTTCGCGAAATATCACTGCCCCTACTTATAGCCCAATTATGGCTCACTGTATGAAGTCATTGTGAAAGTGGGCATGAAGCAGCACTTCGTCAGGGTGCACGGGAATAACATGGAAGTGTGCAGTGTTCAAACCAGGGTGGATACAAGAGGGAAGTAGGAAATCCCCCTTTTCCCTTAATAACTCAACCTTGCTCCAGAAATCGTAAGCAGTTAATTTACGCAAATAATTATAAAAACATTAAGAACGATCATGTAAAGATACTAAGCTTCTTTACTAAAACTCAAGGTATGTTTAGGGAATTTTTCAAAATCAAGTGCGGCAACACTAATATTACCAATTTAAAATTGTATGTTTTGTATATACTTCTTATGCTTACATTACCTGCATTCAATATATCCCCAAGACAGTATCTAGCATTTTAAAAAATGGACTGCAAAATGCAAAATATAAGGATGTGGTACAGAATTGTATATTTTTTGCTTTCGCAGTATAGAAAATAACATGTTACAAATACACATTTTTCATTGTAATACTAATGAACAGTACATTTGTGCTAAACATTATCCACATTAAATTATGTATCGGAATGAAAGGAGTAGTAGTAAATTTATGTATTATTTACATGCTGAAAAGGAGTAAAAACAAAACAATATAAAGAGTAAACAGATTGGAGAATTTAATATTCACTACACAGCACTCCTTCCCCCCTCCGCCCCCACTTTACCCAAGAATGACTCCTGGATCCACCCATTGTTTAACTAAATATACCCATATAAGTTATTCCCTGTGATGAGTGAAGTGCCAGTGAGTTTACAGGAACGAAATGTTATGGTCCCTAACATTTGACAAAAAAAGAAGATTTAAATACGAACAATAACCAGAATAACCACAAATCGCATAAGAACATTCCTCTGAGCTGCAATTGACTCGTCCAGGAGGGTATTGAAATATCGGCAAACAATTCCCAACTTTTTGACATAAAATATTACTCAACTGTGAACAATATTTTTGAACGACAAACCAGAAGTGCAATATCATAATAACAGCACTTGGCCAGTTGGATGGCCAAAAGCTGTGTGATAAGGGAGAGGTTAAATGAAAAGATGGAAATTTGGTGTTGGGAAATACGTAGGTTACCCAACAGGTGCCAGTCATCGCCAGATGATCGCGATGTTATGATAGATCTGAGACTGTGGTGATTGATCCCTGGGTCGTATGACCGATTGCAGATATCCCCAAAGATGTGTTTGATACTAGTTAGCTCCCTAAGATGTACTTGTAGTACCCTACTGGAATGTTACTGGCTGACCTGCACGCCTTTAATATTGCGGAAAAATTATGTCATACACTTGTGTGTCCCTTACAGTTGCAATTGAGACACTGATTAAGGGTGTAGCGAAATGGCGGGTTCCTTGGGTATCGTTCCCCTAAATGCACACAGCGAAACTGGAAGGATACACATTCGTAGGTTGTACTCACATGTGTATTTTCTTTTACTGATTACACTATATTCACATACGTGAAATAAAACTAAGTAAACAGACCCTGGCCCTAAGCCTGTAGGTAGGCTATGCGGTAAAGACATGGGTCCATTCTACCCTTCAGGACACCATCTGGCATCAAATGCGCCCTCCCAATGAGGCAGTCTGTGGGACATACATCCTATGTGCAGCAAGAGGGATTCGCAGCCCTGCACCTCCTCAACCACAAGTTGTAGCACACCCTGGGGCTGTTGTTGTGCTGCCTGGTGTGACATTCGGATGCTGGCGAGTGGCCTGTGGTGGTGCGAGACACCTCCGATGTGGTGCACATCTGGCTGTGGTGGTGATGCCACTGCTTGGTATGGCACAGAGATGGCGAGTTTCGTTCATCGCTCCCCTCGATGTCGTCATTGCTGGTGTAACTGACATCCCATGGTGCTTGCTGCTGGTAGCGACCCGAGCTGGCTCGTGTAGAATGGGGGTGACCACTTGCTAGTATCCCCTCTGGTGAGGTGGACATCTCTGCTATGCTGTCACTACCTTGGTGCATCACCTCCTCGTCGCAAATGGACGCCTAGAAGAGACTGCCCCGATGTCGTCAACCAAACATCTGATTCTCCTGGTCCATCGCTTTGAACTGGCAAAGTTATGTGAAGGAAAGATGCTCTGTAGAAGTGGGTGCCACGATGCCGAGTGTCTCGATGTGGGCAGACCATGGTGGCACCACAGGGTGCTGCTCCTATACTGTTTGTGGTGAAGACATGCTGATGGGGGCTGCTGATGATGTCATGTAATCTGTGACTGCCCCCTCAAGCAAAGATCTCTGTAAGGTTTCGGGATGTTGGGTACCATTGGGGTGAAATATTGCACAGGGTGGCACCAGTGGGCATCTCTGCTATTGTGAGGTGTTGTGTGTTTGTTGTCTGCTGCAGCAGGCTGGTTTACCACCTGGGGGCGTCTCGGTGCTGAAGGCAGTGTCAGAAGTGGCGCTGTCCACAGGTGCAATATGCAGGTCGTCCTTATGGATATGCGGGGGCCTTCACTGACTGAGCTTTAATGAGGTATGTGGTGGTAACTAGTGCTTCCACTATGCGATGAGGTCCGCTCCATTTTCTGGCCAAGCCAGTGCAAAAGTCGTTGTATACTGCTAACTGAGGGTGGAGGCGGACATACAGTTGCTTACTCGGGTATTGGCACTGTGGTGGTCACTTGGTGTTGGGAAACCACTGCTACATATATTACTGTTAGCATGTGCACACTCATTCCTTCTCTCTCTCTCTCTCTCTCTCTCTCTCTCTGCCTCTTCTTTCACTCATGCCACATGTCACTGTCTGCTGGGTTTCTGTTGCCAACTGTGTGTTTGCAGTTCCACTCCCGTGGCAGTGCATATTAGAGATAGGCTTGTACTTCCTCATAGACCACATTACCACCAAACACTCTTGCTCTATGACATCATACGGGGAGCTCGGTTGGACCAAAATTTGCACCTGTACAATCGATTAAGTGCTTTTCGTCCTCATCTCTACACTGGTATTACACTGCACCTATTCCCTCTTTATTCGTCTTTAGTCGGGCCTGTTTGCAAAAGCAAGTGACATGTGGAGACATACCTTGCTAGTGTTGATATGTGCAAAAACTGGTCTTCATGTTGTTGAATGCATCGTCGGCTTCCTGATCCCACAGTAACTTCTTTTGTGGTGAAAGTAGGACGGTGAGTGCTGCGGTAATGACATAAGATCCTGGATATATTCCCGAAGCAAGTTGATTAGTCCGAACAATTTTCTCGACTGCTTGCACATGCGTACTCGTTAATCATCCGCAGGTGTTCACTGTATTTTGACTTATTTTTATGCTTGCTGGGTTCACTGACACTATCCACCAGTTACTCATGGCTCCAACATGTGGCACTCTAGTCGTGTTCGCAAAGTTGTTGGCACTGGTTGCGCTCGAGGATAATCAAGTGAGTTCATCCAACCCGCTGTTCAACAGGTGGTCCAATGCGGCACAGTACTCTCGTTGCACAGTCTCTTCAACTACCTCTAACATTTTGTGTTCTGGGATCTGAGGGTGGAAACGCTTGACTAGATACACTTTGCATGTGATACAAGTGATGAGTGGCTTGTTAGGTTGTTGTGCTTCTAGCATGAGTCGGCTCTGCATTTAAAACAATCTGATGCACTTCTGTAGCAACACTGAAATGTGTGCATGAACTCACTCGGGTTCTCCACTCCTTTTGACTGCTATAAGTATTTGTAGCATCATTAATGTTCCTGAAAACTTTCACACATTCATAGAAAAAAAATTTGGAGACATACCTAATGTTGAAATTGTTTATGATGTACTCTGCACTGGTAAAACTGTTAAAGAGACTAATTGAAAGAGCTAGGTCTTTATGAAGGTTAAATATTTTGGCAAAATATTCTTACAATCTGGCATGTCCACAGATGCAGAGAGAGTAAGAGCATTGATTTCTCTTGGACCACCGAGCAACAAAAAAGAGTTACAGTGAGTATTAGGAATGTTCGACTATGTACTTAACTATGTACCCCATATATCCGGCTCTTGTAAGTCCAATGAGAGATTTGTTGCATTCAGATTTGGAATGGCAATGGCTCCCCAGCCACTCTGAGGCTTTCGAAAAACTTAAGTTGGGGGTAGCTTCTGCCCTTGTATTAGCCACGTTTAACTCTACCCTTGAACTGGTAATTCAGTATAATGCCTTAAAAAGTGGCTTGGGGTGTGTGTTGTTTCAGGAAGGACCGGATGGTATCTAACCTGTTCACATAGCATCTCGATCCCTTACATTAAGTGAAGAGAACTACTCATAAATCGTAAAAGAACTCCTGGCAGTCCTGTTTGCAGCCTCCAAATTTCACTACTACATATATGGCATGCCTGTACAGGAGTAGAGGGATTTACAAACCCTTGGTAAGTTTTATGTGTACAGATATTCACCAAATTGGTGCTACATGTCTTCAATGGTTAGGGGTGGAAACTATTGAAGTATCATTAAATTTGACATTATTCCCTGGAAAGTACATGTACTTTGCAAATCATCTGTCAAGGTCATACCTTAAAGATGAAGTCTAGGATAACCATCAGATGATAGAAATAATACATGCAGTAAGCGCTCATTCACCACTGACAGAGCGGCAGCTCTCTCTCGATCCCGAGATGCTACAGCTAGTGACTCCTTACTGAGAAAAGTAGTTCTGTTTCATAGTGACGGCTGGCCCCGCTACAATAAGTAGTCAAATAACTTGAAAAGTACATAGTAAATTAAAAGCCGATGCAGACATTGAGCAGGAACTTATGTTTTTAGGTGATAAAATTGTAGACCTTGATGCACTTCAAGGAGTATGTGCTTAGTCTGCTTCATTAGGGGCATAGTGAAATGAAGAAAAACAAATTGAAAGCACTGCAACTGTACTATTGGCCTACCCTTAATGCTAACAGAGGTGCACATAAGTAAGTAACCTGTTTGCGAACAATTTAGAAGCAGCAACTTCAAACATGCCTTACATCCACATCAGGCCTCCAAATTGCCCAATGAAAATGTGTTTGCAGACATCTGTCAGTATGTGGAATACAGTTACTTAGTGTTGGTTGACATGTATTCCAAATTTCTAGATTTACGTGGGTTGTCTAACACATATTCAGCTATATTCATTAGTGCAATGCAGGATGTGTTCCATGTAAACTGTTTTCCAAACATGTTAACAGCAGATAATGCCTTTCAATTATAGTGACTCCCATAAATAATTTAAAGAAGATGATATAGAATTAAATACCAGTAGTCTTCATATTCCTCAAGGCAATGGTATCGCTGAGGCTGTAGTAAATATTTGCAAAACCATTTTTATAAAAGTAGGAAGGAAAAAACAGACTTTAGGATTTTGCTGAGATAATATCGTAGCACCCCACCAGGGACGGACTTTTCCCTTGCACAGCTCTTGTTCAGCCATAGGATTAGCACTAAGTTGCCTGTGTCCCATGTTGCACTAAACCCAAGGGATCCCATACCAAGGTTGGTAATAGAAGCTCTTGACTCAAAGGTGAAAAAAAAAATGAAATATCACTATGACAAAACAGCTAGGCGACCCAATATAAGATTCTATCCGAATGAACCTTTTGTCATGAAGTCTAGGCAAGGGGATACATGGGAACATGCAGTTGTATAACATCACTGTCCTCACCTAGTATCACGAGAAAACTAACTCTGGCAGTATTGTCAGGTGTAATGTAGTTGATCACAGGAAAAAAAAAAAAAGTATTCACTTATTTAAGCAAGGATAACCTAATCCAAACATATAAAAATGAGGATAGGTAACATTCAAGCATTCATGGAAGCAAATCTATCACAAACCAACACCTAGCAGCTAATGCCCTACAATTAAGTGGTGAATCACCTAATGTAAGCCAGCACTAAAAAGCAAGGGGTGGTAGAGCTGTGCATCCACCAGTGCGGCATGATTATTAAGAGATGTTCCTGAATATGGGATGGTTTATCCCACACTTGCAGGTGTATGTATTAATGTGAAAAGTTTTGAAGTATTATATATGCCAAGAGTTATGTATGTTAAGTTTGTATGAATTCAACGTGGCCTGTGCGGTAGGAGACAGATAATATAGACCATGTTCGGTGTTCATGTTAATAAAAGTCTATACATAACACAAATACTCTGACTTTGAACAGAATGGGCGCCAAATCACCGAGTGAGTACGAGATCAGTTTTCTCAGGATCGTGGGTCGTAAGACCACGTGGCGGCATCCCCTAACACACACGGCACCAAGAGTTACAGAACCATGTACATATAACAGGGGAATTCAGGCTCCTCAGCATGCCTTGATATTTCCATTTACACTGTCAGCGAAGTATGCGTCTTTAAGGTGGTGAGGAATTCCCTGGATAGGGCCAGGGCCCCGAAGTATAATACGATAAATGAGAATGCACACTTGTAGTTAACTGAAGAAAAGTTGTATTGTCGAGTTCAGTATAGAAAGACACATACACAGAAGCAAAATTAAGCGGATCTGGTTCGCAAGGCCTTCCAGCAGCCGTAACGGTACAATGGCGCAAATAAAACTTAAAGTGAAATAAAAGCTCAGGGGTTGGAAACGAGCTGATGGAGGGGTGCTGCGAACGCTGGGGATACTTCGGAGAAAATACAAAGGTTTCTGTAAACTATGTTGGGCTATTGACTTGAAGTGATGAGAAAATAGTTTAAAAGTCCCCCACGATGCAATGCACGTCCAGCACCTACAACTCATAAAATCAGACTGTTGGAGCTGGTGCGAGCGAGCAGCATCCTTGCCGAGAGCTCGCGCCACTCCATGGGGTACCTTAATTTACTGACCTCATTACATTAACACGTAAACATTCATATCACAAAACACCAAAACATTCGGGATGAACATCCCTTATCCTGTGGAGAGTCCAGAGTTCATAATCATCAGCTTATTTACACACAAAATTTTATTATGTGGCGCGTCGAAAATCATGTGGGAATTTTATGTCTGTAGCACTCTGCGACCGAAATGGTCAAGATGAATTAAAGACTGAATATTCACCACATAACTATTTGGCTTAACCAGATAACCACATACACTCCAAAAAATCATATAAAACACTTCAAATGACACTACCCTGATATCCTACACCTAATTAAATATGCATGTACTGTGCATTTACTCTACCATTATGTTGCAATGCCAAAAGGGCGAGTTACATTAACATGTCCCCTTGAGCTAAAAACTATACAGCAATTTTCTACATGTGTCTTCACTTGATTCTTATCCTAATTTACATGATTACTCTACAGGTGCCACAGCCACTTAACTGGCTCACTCGGTACAGGATCGTGTCCTATTCAAGAGTGAACGATGCTGACATGCATTGAAATGCATGGTGTGTATTTCCGAATGCTGCACTGGTGCAGCTGCTGTGGGCCGATGACGTTGTGATAGCGGCCATGCCAGATCACACAGGAGTGGTCTATGTGAAATGCCCTCCCCTCGGGGAGGCCACTGTTATGGCGAGTGGTGCAGCAGGTGATTGAGCAGTGCCTCGGCCACAAGTACAGCCATGTTGGCGAAGAGAAGCTGTACAGAGCTAGGTCGCCCTGCTGGTGCAGGTTTGACTTACACTTGGCAGGTGGACCTTTACTGTCACTGCAGGGCTGGTCAGGTAGCACTGCATCTGGTTGGCAGGTTGGCAGCCTTACTGCCATCTAGACACAGCCACTGCTACGGCTGTTGCTGCGGACTGTCCACTTCGCAGTTATTTCGGTGGACGAGTTGTTTCTGGCAGTCACTGCTGGATGTAATGTTGCTGCCTTTGTAGATCTCTTTCGAGCCTCTACTGGTGGTGCTCTTATCGGGCTTCCGTATCTGAGGGTCCTGAGTTCGATGCCAGTTGCAGGCATACATATTCTGCAGGCCATGCAATTCCATGCCTGTATAACTGTTCTGCAGGCGAGTGGCCCATGGCCTCATTCTGTCGGTCCCTGAGGCAGAACAAGATCTCCAGGACATGTGTGGCCCAGGAAGTGTGGTCGTACCCCACGTAAAGCTGGAATTGCACCGTGAACTCCTAGTTCCTTTATTCCATGGGGTTCGTGTGGAGGTGGTACACAGCTGTTGTGTAGTGTATAGCCCGCCATTCGGTGCAGAGTTCTCGCCACCATTTATTCGCGAACAGTGGTCCAAAGTCGGAGAGGATCACTTTCTGGTAGCCCCTGCATACAAATAAGTCGTTTTTCAATGCCTCCCTTATGTTTTTTTAGGCATGAGCTCGGCAGAGAGTAGATTTACACCATCTAGTGCACAAGTCCTCCACCAGTAACTAAATCGCTTCCAATTTGGCACGCACGAGTATGGCCCCGTCAGATCTAATGCGATTGTTACACAGGGTTTCTCTGATACTCTGGGTCGTTGTTGAGTAACACTGTCCATGTGACATGTTTTCAGGCGATTGCGCACTTCCCAGGCACATATAAACTCCCGCACTTGTCGGGTGAGCCCTGGTCAGAAATAGGGTGTTAGTATATTCTGCTTGGTTGTGTGGCTCCTGGGTGGCCATCTAGATAGCTGGTATGGGAATGCATCGGGATGAACATGCGAAATTCATCCGGGATTTAGGTTCACCAGTTCCCCTCCTCCTCTGTAGGGCAGGTCACCAATCGGTTATAGACCACACACCAATTTGTCATCTGTTCCTCAGCACACTATGCGCTGCGCTCAGCGATGTCAGTGGACAGCTGTTGTGTAGCTAGCACTCGTTCATACAATGCATCACTTATTAGGTCTTGGGAGGGTAGCAGCAGTGTCCATGGTAACATAGCAGTGGGCTGACCGTCAGGCGGAAACAAGAATTCCCATTCGTCTTCGTCTCGTGCTATTTCAGTAGTACAGGGCTCACCAGAATGGGCGTCCGCTAATTTGTTTTCTTCGACCGGGACATGTTCCACTACGAAATCGTAGGCCTGTAGTAACATGGACAACCGCGTGAGTTTATTACGGATGTTGTGCATGCTATGGAGCCACATCAGACAACTATTGTCGGTCCTCAACGTGAATCATTGGCACTCTAGCTGTTGATGGTAATGTTTTAATGCCCATACAATAGCCAAACATTCCCTCTCATTCATGTAGTAGTTACATTCGTGCGGGGCGAACTCCACACTGTTGTAGTCTATGACCCTGTGCTCCCCATCGTCATCATACTGAAACAGGACGGTGCCAAGCCCCTCTGACTGGCATCTGACTTTTGGTATAAATGCCTCTGGGGGTCTACATGAGATAGTTTATCGCATTGCCGGAAGTGGTACATTATCTCTTCGAATGCATTCTGGGTGTTGTCGTCCCATTGGAAGCAGTATTGTGTAGATAACAGGGCAGTTTGCGCCGCGGTTATCGTGGCAAAATCTTAGATGTAGCGTCTTAACAAATCTACAAGCCCAAAAATTTTCGCAGGCATTTGCGCGTGTTGGGCAAAGGGTAGTTCTGAATTAGCCATACTTGTTCGTGGTTGGACTTGATCACTCGGCATCGACCATATTGCGTAGGTACTGAAGACACATTTTGCCAATTCGACATTTCCTATTCGCGCAAGTCAGCCCGTTCATAGCCAGCTGTTTTAGGTGTTGTGGATGTTCTTCCCACATTTTCGACCAGATCACAAGGGTGAGTTATAATAACACTTGTCTATGGGCTATAAACTATACTGCAATTTTCTACATGTATCTTCACTTGATTGCTATCTTATTTACATGATTACTCTACAGGCACCACATACACTAAACTGGCTCACTCGGTAGTGGGTTGTGACCCGTTCACGAGTGAACGATGCTGACATGCAGCGGAACGCATGGCAAGCGTATTCCGAATGCTGCACTGGTGCAGCGGCTGTGGGCCGATGATGTGGTGACAGTGGCCGTGCAAGACCATGCAGGAGTGGTGAAAGGCATATTCTTATGCCATGAGATGTATTGTATATTCCAGTGTAGTAATATCTTCGCGAGGAGGAAGGAAGATGTTGTATTATGTGTATTGAAAACACAATAAATCAAATAACTGTGTTTGAAGTTTATATGACATGTAGGTCATCTAGGGAGCAGATTATGAATATAAGATATTGTGTTGTATATGTAATAATGTAAGTATTTTTATGTTGTGCTTAATGAATATACTGAAGTGAACATCAGACTACAGAATTTACTGAAGCATAACAGAAATTGAAAACAACCCTCACTTCGTAAAAACTGATACAGCCACCAGAACTGCCGAAATGGCCCACAGAACATAAAACAATCAAACACACATGATGTTACAAAACACATGCAGGCGCCAACTACAAGCTGGGAGCTGTTCCCTCTCCACCCCCCCCCCCCCCCCCCCCCCNACAGTCGCATGTACCAAAAATGCCCCTCAAGAAGCCTCTGTGTGAAGAACAAGTACAGCATACAGCTGTGGCAGTACTTGGACAAGAGCCCCAGGCTTAAAAATCATAAAATCATGACCACAGACTCTAGCACCGGAGAGTCTAGATGATACGCTAAGCATGCTGGAGCTTGCTGATATTATATGCATGTATGGCTCTACATTTAATAAAGCAACTAAAACGATGCTATCAACAAATCTGCGAAGCACCCACACTCGCTCATAAACAAGCCATTCTAATCAAAGCCATAATTCACTTGGGTGATTGAAGTGGCAACGAACCAACTCAAACACTGCAAATACTCATCTATAACGTTGTCAGAATTTAGAACAGTACATATGAGCTAGAGCGATGCTTTGCCTGATATTGTATTCATGCAGCATTCATTACAGAAACTTTCCTTAAACCACATCACAGATTTAGCATTTATGTCTAAGGTGTACTATTTACAGAACAGAGAGCACAATTGCCAGAGATGGAACAGTAATATTAATAAAACATGTGACACGTACTGCGCCACTAGCTGTTAGCATCCATCTGTCCTGCAGCCACAGCACATTTTGCACAGTTCCTCTACCAGGTTCGTCGCCGAGCCAGGAGACCAATTTCTCAGACTGTCGGAATAATTATGCTCGCAGATTGATCCGATATTTCTATTCTGGTAGCGAGTGTCGGAATGCCAAAATGCATATTCTTGAGATGGCTGTAACAACTGTCGTCAAATATAAGTTGGTTTATGCCATGATATTCCAGTAGTGTTTAATTAGAATTATGTGAAATATTTTTTTCTGGCAAAAATATAATAAATTAATTAGGTTTTGATTTGCACACATGTGTGATTTTATACAGTTTTTCGAGAATCAGACCATCCCAATATGTAAGGACAAACTCGTTAACACAGCTGCCAAGCTTGTTATATTCCAATGCTTTGAAAACTGGTTACACTGCAAATTTAACATTATTCGTTTTATTTTTTATCTGTTTAGTGTTATGATTTACATACATGATTTTCACAACATTCCTATCAGTTTACATGTGCCAACTTAACATTACATTCAATACATTTTTCGCAGTTTTTTAATGCAAATATAATCTTATATGTGGTAATGGTTCTTAGTTTTTACTTTATTTCGTTGATTATATTTATTTTTAACCACAAGGGATTATATATTTTCACGTTTACTTCATTACACAAAATCATTTACAGACAAATCTCTAGAGGACTGACAATCCTGGGAGTTTTTGAATGAATTATTTCTGGACTTTACAGCTCGATTCCTGTATGCAATCCGTTATCGAGTGTTCAAAAATTTACTTTAAGCATTCAGATAGCAGAAGTATGTCATCTCACTAGAGGAATTATTCCGACTGTCTCAGGAATTGGTATCCCTGAACCACGGACGGCTGCCATAAATGCTGCCGTCTGGAGTGGCGTTTGGGAAAACGTTCAAATGAGTCGCCATTTCACCACCAGCACTAAGCAGTCGCCCCGCCTTTATGTTGCCAAGCGGTAACTTTTGGGGGTGTGCTTGTTCAGGCCAGCTGAGGACCTCTTAATTAAACCCCAGTAGAGGAAACACCGGGTAAAAGAAGGCTTTGTTAGGGCATCAAATGGTTACTGCAGGCTAGTGACTACATGTATGAGGGTTGTTCAAAAAATAAGGTGACTTCGCAAATTTCGAGAGCTACATACATTCGATTATCGATTTTTTATTGTTATGTTGGTGCACATGTCCCCAACATATCATAAAGTATCAAATCACAACATAGCATAATCAGCCATTTTGCATCGTTAGTTTGTTTGTGACAGATATAAAGGTTAGACGTGTTTTAGTGTGCTTGGCGATTTTTTGCTGCCGCAAACATTGGATCAAAGATACTGTATTAACAACACCGTTATCATGCTTCAGCCACCGTATTTTCCGGACGTGGCCCCCTGCGACTTGTTCCTGTTCCCAAAACTGAAGAGACCCATGAAAGGACTGAGGTTTGCCACGATTGAGAAGATAAAGACCTGGGAGACTTCAATGTCATACCAAAATGTGCATATCATAAGTGCTTCAAGGATTGGCAAAAAGCGCTGGCACAAGTGTATTATATCTGAGGGGGATTACTTTGAAGGGGACAACATAGATATTGATAAATGCATAAATATTTATCTAGACAAGGTCACAATATAATAAGTCACCTTATTTTTTTAACACACCTCGTACACCCTTTCATCCAGCGATTAAGGCCAGGCCTGTTTATGTGAAACAAGTAATGTGAGAGTGTGTGGTGTACAATACCTAATTTTACCAAATAATTCCTGTTAACGGTATGATTATATGAATATAGATAGGTAGTACAGAGGAATTTATTGCACATTTGCATTGATTACATACACCTTTTCTTCCTCGGTTTACCTATTTGGACACTCGTACTCCTCCATTCTGTGTGGACATACACATCAAACACCCACAAATACGCCCTGACAAGGCACATCATGTGAGTGCACTGGCAGACAGTTTCGGACCACTATGTTGTCAGGAATCCAGGACAAGATGCACATGTAGCTGGTCAGGACAGGGTTATGGGGCAATATTTTTTAAGTTAGTTTTAAGTGATGAAAAAAATATTACAAAATTGTATGAAAATTCAAAAACAAAACGGAAAACTTCAAAAATTAAATAAAACTAAAATATCTAATAAATAAATACACTTACATGTACTTTGGTGTTGGAATCCTACAGACGGTCATTTCAGTATTAACTATTTTATTATTCTTGCGCGATGAGACACATCGTTTAGATCTGTGCTTATTCTTCGACATTTTAGCATTCGTGGATGCAATTATATTGAATATCACCATAAAATCCCTATTACCAAATACAAGAAAAAATCACATAGTGATATGATCCAGTTAAACCAAAACCTGTCGGTATATATATATATATGTTATTAAGGGTATATTTACATGTAATTAAAGTAGTAAATTAAAAACATAATTTTTACTAAAGATAATTAAATTCTGTAGTGTATTTTGTCGTTCTCAATTAATAGCAGGCGATGACTTTAGCGCTCCTGAGAATTCACAACAGAAACTTATATAATAAGTGCGATAGCAATTGCTTTTTTTTCTTAACTACAATTTAGGTAGCTTCTATGCAGACTCTCAAAAATCTACTGATGTTGCAAGGGTCTGCTGCAAATATATTGACAAAGACATTTAATAGACCGTAAAGCAGTGTTTATTTCCGCCTTTAGAGGTCAGTAATTTGCTCGAATAGGGAAAGTTCAAAAACGGTACCGCCGCTAAATATCAGCATTATTGATTGAAAACGCTATGTACGTGTTTTCGAGCAAATTGGGTGACATATATTTGGAATTATGTACTTGTGTAGAGGGTATAATATGCCTTTGCCAAAATGACTGACTGCACTAAAATGAAATATAATTATTATGAAACGGACTTTTTCTAACTGACCTTGTGTAATCTTGTTTTCCCATCAATTAAGTTACATACTTGAACATATATAATTCCGTTACAATTCATCAAAAGTTATCTTAATTTCCAAACATTCAACAAATTAGCAAATTCCCGACGTAAACAATTAGTTCATGCAATTTATCTACAGCCTCAAATTTTCCTGTTTCGTAACCCCATATATATGCTATATATTTATTTATATATATATATATATATATATATATATATATATATATATATATNTGCAAACAAACGCAACATTCACATTTTATTGGAACATTCAAAGTAATTGTTATCTCGTCGTACTCTTATAACGGTAAATTTCGTGGATGCAGTGCTGCACTTTTGAGGTTTCGATAACACGAATACGACGGCAGCCTAAATTTCCCTCTGCTTTGCGTTTATGTAAAATTAATTATTTACTGAATAGACGTTGATTTACGAAATTGTGCTAATTTGTGGAAGGAATCTGTATCTGTCCTTTCATACGGCCACAATTTGTATGAATGTTTCCATACCCCCAAGAAAGGACTTTGTTTTTCATATTTGGTTATCTTGCTTAATATCCGTTTTGTTGATTTCTCTTTCGTCTTTTCGTAATGTTTATAACATGGCCGTCACTTGTGGTTGAGTTTTGTTGATTGTTGAAATAACTTATGGAAAATTGTATTTTTGTGCATTGTTGTGCTTTTTTTTTAAAACCAAATGGCTACGTCCGGTGCTATTAATTTACGGGTTACTGCCCATTGTAGCCAGGGTGGAAGAAAGTACATGGAAGACATGTTTGCAGTTGCCTGTGAACGTACACTAGACCTCAAGGACCTAAAATATGCATTTTTTGGAATTTTCGATGGCCACGGCGGACAGGAAGCAGCGAGATTTGCTAAAGATAATTTGATGAAAAATATTTTACGGAAAGAATTATTTTGGTCTGATAAAGATGAAGACGTCATTAAGGCGATTTATGACGGTTTCGTCGAAACACAGCTTTCGATGTGGAAGGATTATGGTAAGTTTACTTTCAAAATTTTTCAGTTTGTTTATTAGAGTAGGTCAACGTGCAGATAGGTTGTTTGTTGACGGCAGTCATCTCCTTAACCTGTCTTAGATGAAATACATTGAAGTGAAAACGGCCTGGTTTGTGCAATTTGTTTTCAATAAACAAGACCAACATATGGTAATTATCTAGTTTAGGGGCTTTTCTGAAAAACACAATAAAAATTTAAAATTATGATATATTTCTACTCTACTAATGATGCAGAACACGAATATACTAGGGGCATCGCTTTAAAATAAGTGCAACATATTT
>NQII01001323.1:444769-458184 GCA_002778355.1 Clitarchus hookeri
TTCATAAACGTAAACAAACTGTCAGAAACAGTCATCTCACAAACTTGTTCAATTTTTTAAAATATGTTGCACTTATTTTAAAGCGATGCCCCTAGTATATTCGTGTTCTGCATCATTAGTAGAGTAGAAATATATCATAATTTTAAATTTTTATTGTGTTTTTCAGAAAAGCCCCTAAACTAGATAATTGCCATTTATTTAGGTAATTATTAAGTTTATGGGCTTTTCTGAAAAACACAAAAAAATTTCAAAATTATGATATATTTCTACTCTACTAATCACGTAAAACACAAATATATTAGGGGTGTAGCTTTAAAATAAGTACAACATATTTTAAAAAAATTGAACAAAATTGCGAAATGAGCAGTATAACCAGTTTGTTTACGTTTCTGAACGAAATGTCCTAGACCAACAAAAGTTACATTAATGGGTTCTGCACAGCTTACCTGGTTCATATTCAAGAGGGTGTAATGTTAAAATAAGTAGAACATATTTAAAAAAACTTGCAAAACATATTTGTTTACATCTATTAACGTCAGAGGAATTATACCAGCTTCCTACCTAGGTGAGTCAATTTACATTCTTTTGGTGTGTTTTACAGTTCCTTTAAATCCCTACAATCCTACATTTGTAGTTTAGTGTAAAACCCAAACAACCTAGGTTAGTGTAAAACCCTACAATCCTAGGTTAGTGTAAAATCCAAAAAACCTAGGTTAGTGTAAAACCCAACAATCCTAGGTTAGTTTAAAAATGTAAAATAGTGATTCACCCATCGTGGGGTTTGGTTCTGTTAGGTTAGGTGGGCACATATTACGAAATTAGTCGGACGGAAATGCCACTAGTATATTCGTGTTCTGCATCATTAATAGAGTGGAAATATATAATAATTTTGAATTTTTGTTGTGTTTTTCAGAAAAGTCCCTAATCTTAATAATTACCGTAACATTATTGATGTTATGTTAATCAGTTTAATGGGCTGTGCATCCTTGAGTTTTAACAGGGAGAGATTTGGGCGGCTCTTAACGAGGTCTTGGGAGGAGTTTTAACAGGGAAGTTGTATTTAGTGTAGTGAATTGTACTGTGCAGTATTGCATGTTAGTATAGTAATTGGATGACTTATGTACTGCTGCCATGTAGCTATGTCAAATGCAGAAGACACTTATCCAGAACTAACTTCACGATAGGTTGTGGTTATAGTTTTTAGGGCCAGACACCCCCTCACTCTCAGAAATACTGTTCAAGTGTAGTCAAACATTATGCACCGAGTCAGTCGTCAGCGCCAGCAGGGAAGTAAATTCCCAAAACAGTGATTCAAGGAACGTCGGTAGTTTTCGTGGGTAAGAATCACAGCCGGGAGTGGTGGGGGTTTCGTGCTGATGCTCATATGTTGATTAACATTATGTAATCAGTTAGCAGTTTGTGTGTCTCATGTTTGTCTTTTGTTCAGAGACTTGGCCCAAAACATCAACTGGCCTTCCGAGTACTTCAGGAACTACGGCCAGCGTTGGATTCCTCAAAAAGACCAAGTTGTACATTGGTCATGTAGGTGACTCCGCTGTTGCCTTGGGATACCAATTGCCAGGTGAGATTTTTTATCCCTAGACTGTTAGAATGGTTGATTTCAATATAAGTATTAGTTTGGGTATTAACAATTTCATTTATTGTTTTGTCTTTGAAAATAAAAGTGGCATAAAATAGTAAAGCACAATACTTATGGTCAATTTGCTGTTTTTTTTGTTGGTGATTGTAATCAGCAGAATAATTAAGTACAACTTGCATATTTAATGAATTTGCAATGACAACACCTTAGTCAATTGCTGTTTATCCTTTGGTAATTTTAATCAGCATAATAATAAAGTATAACTTGCACATTTAAACGAATGATTTGTTGCAGCTTCAAATTATGCAGATGCTATTTTTATTTACTGTGTTTTTTTTGCATGTTTGAAAGAAGTACATTTTGTTATTTATTATTTACACACTGATTTTGCATGCACACAGCAGTAACTAAACTTTTGTCACTTAATTTTCAGTACTTCAAGAAATTAGGCTGTACTGACAGTTTTTGGCCTTGTTATATGGTCGAGTGTATGAAGGGTCAATTGTTAGCGATGGGTCAACTCGACTTACTAACTGGAGTTAGCTTGAGTTGTGTTAGCTCAAATTAACCTTGAGTTTGGACTGGCGGTAAATGAACAAATCAAGCGAGCGAGCGAAAGAGTGAGAGCGCGCGTGATTCGATCATTGTGTGCATGCGCGCTTTATTCATACTCCCGCCATAGTGCAGATTTGAGGTTATGTTATCATTAGATTAGCGGTTATCAGTTGTTACTGTTCGTTAAACGAAGAAAAACGACTTTGTTATTCTTGTTAGGAACTATATTTTAATAAATGTGTTGACCTAAAAGAAAATCTCTTGTTTGGGACGTATTTGAATGCCAGTGAGTGGACGTGTTAAGTGTAAACAATGTTCAGATACATTCAAATATGTGGGAAATACGACCACGTTATTGAATCACATTAAAAAGAAGCATCCAACGTTGATCTGTTGGAGCCATCTACATTAAAGGTTGAGCGGCCTCCTCAAAAAACATTGAGGTAAATTCAAACCGCCTGACCGTACCAAAGAAAATTACGCAAACATCTGGTGACAATGCCTTGATTAATGTGATAGTTAAAGATTATCAACCTTTCCAAATAGTGGAGAACGATGGTTTCCAGCAGTATACAAAAGCATTGAATGCTGATTATGAACTTCCAACTAGAAAAAAATTAGTACTAATGATAGATGAAAAGTATAAGTTTGAGTCCGAATCTTTAAAGAAGGAATTGGAGGATGTTTGCTATTTTGCTTTGACATCTGATATCTGGTCTTCAGATAGTAACAAAAGCTTCATAAGTGTAACAGCACATTTTATGGAAAAAACAAGATTGAAATAAGTTGTCATTTCTACTTCAGTAATTAAAGAAAACCACACGGCTGAAAACATGGTGATTGCTATTCAAGAAGTAATGGACCAGTGGCAAATAAGTTCAAAAGTAGTAGCTATTGTCACAGATAACG
Organism: Clitarchus hookeri; assembly: GCA_002778355.1. Taxonomy (NCBI): domain Eukaryota; kingdom Metazoa; phylum Arthropoda; class Insecta; order Phasmatodea; family Phasmatidae; genus Clitarchus; species Clitarchus hookeri. The sequence continues at coordinate 447,834 of NQII01001323.1, forward strand.
CTGCAGCAATGAAAAAAGTAGTAAGTGAATGTTTGAATAAGCGAAATCATTTTTGTGTTGCTCATACACTTAATCTTGCAGTCAAAGACTGTAGAGAGAAAGAAACATTTGATTTGGAAGAGAATTCTACCGTCACTACTAACAGTCAGTTACAACAACTTTTAGCCAAATGTAGAGCAATTGTTTCACATTTTAAATAAAGCACGAAATCTTCTTATGCCTTACTCAAAATGCAAGAGCAACTGAAAGATGGCACATTAAAACTCAAGCAAGACATTCGTACACGCTGAAACAGTACTTTCTATATGCTCGAGCGCCTATTGGAAGTTAAGATATCGCTTTCTGCTACTTTGCCATTACGAGAATCACCTCCACCAAATCTGGATTCCAATGAGTGGTTATTGACAGAAGACGTGATAGGCGCTTTTACGTCCTTTCGAAAAGGTGACTGCAATATTATCAGGAGAACAATACCCAACTCTGTCTTCTGTTATTCCTCTGATATTTGGACTACAAACGGCTATGAACAGCAAGGAGTCGGTGACGGAAGTAGGCAAGTTTTTAAAACGTAGTCTTGTTTCTGTGATAGAAAAACGACTTGGGGTATATGAGACTAATAGGACAGCATCAAAAGCTACCTTCCTTGATCCACGCTTCAACAAAAGAGGTTTTATGTTAGAAAGTAATGCCAATAATGTGCAAATGAGATAACAAACATGAGCAGCTTTCAAGACCTACCTCCTCCTAGTCCCAGTACCAGTACTCCCATTGCTTTTGTTGCTAATACTATTGATTCGGGAAATGACGAAATTTGGGGAGTTTTAGATAAATAAAAAATCATGGAGAGCAGTACTGAGTCAACTCCATACGCTTCGGCAGCTATGATGGTTAAACAATACATTGAATTACCATATCTGGACAAAAAATGTGATCCACTTCAGTTTTGGAATAAAAAGAAATGTTTAATTCCGATGTTATTCAAAATTGTGCATAAATATCTTTGTATACCGGCAACATCAGTTCCTTCAGAGCGCTTATTTTCAAAAGCCGGGATTTTGTGCAATGATAGAAGAAACCGTCTAGCACCTATAAAAGTTGACCAAATTCCATTTCTCAATAGCATCCAATAATTGTTTGTCTTCTTTATTCTTCAACAAGTACTTACACTTTTATTTATCTTTAGTTTTTATATTAAGTATAATTTTTATTTTAATGTAACTTTTAAAATAATTTGTTATTTAGAATAGCAAAGTTATTTAAGTACTTACATCATAAAGTTAGACTGATATTATTTAATGAAGACTGCTATATAACTAGTTTTATTGTTAAATATAATATAAGTAAAAGTACAAGTACTTACTATAACTAAAACTTAACACCAAAAATATATGAGTATATGATGCACTATAAATATATTTTTTATTTCAATCCTACCTACTAAGTTTAGAAGTTTAGTAATAATAATAATGTCCTAACACTGAGTTGGATGGAAAAACAAATAGGTATGTAAAAACTAAAAAGTAATTTGTCCTCATTTACTCAGTTGTGTAACTCGAGTTACCCGAATTTCATATAGAGTTAACCCGAGTCGAGTTGAGTGTGGAGTCATGGTTTTCCCAGAGTTGGCACATCACTATCAAGTGTTGTCCCATCCCTTGTCCTGGCAGAAGATTGCTGATGGCTCAACTGGCTCCAAGGCATATCTGTTACCATGCCAGGGGAGGGATGGGTGATGCAAGAAATGGTGACACACAGAGTAACATGACCACGTACAAGATAGTTGATCAGTGGCTATCATCACCATCCCAGGCTGGGATTACTATCACTGATCTGCTTGGGCTTAATTTCACTGCCACCCTGAGAACACACTCACAGATAGGCACTATTGGCATGGTGGGCACAAGGGGCCAGAGTCCGTTGTTTCTCAGCATTTTGTTGCTCCCAACCTGAGATTAAAAAATGAACGTTCCTGTTATATGTAATCAAATAACAGAAACCTGAGTGACAATAATAATTTAGATATTGCAGTGTGCATGTTGAATGAGTAAATAAAAATAAACATGTCCAAAGTCAGTTGTGTCTTGATGCTCAAGTCAGATATTCAGTAGAACATTAGCTGTTCCGAGTTCTGTGGTTGTCCGGTGTTCAGTCAGTTCTTTTATGAGCACTACAGCTGCCTGGTGCTCACGAGGTAGAGTGTAAAGTGACATCCATGCTTACGGGAAGTCAAAGTGGTAATTTGTAGTGATAGGTATTCCCCAAGGCTAGTCGGATGAGGGGAAAGTGTTTTGAGGGTAAGGTTGACAGGCACCTATCCTGAATTAAGCCGTATTATTACCAAACTATGGTACAGAGTTCTTATTCAATTTTATTCTGCTCATACTCAATACACACTGCATGACTAATCACCGTTGCACCTCATGGCGTGCAACGGCCATGACAGTTGGCCACTGTAACCACAGATACTAATAACTTTACTAAGAGAGAAGACGAGGGGGCCAACACCAGACCAGACTAATCTACAAATGCCAGTGGAAGCATGAGTACCTATGAGAGCAATGGCAGCATGCACAGGTTAGGTAACTGTTGCACTTTGCCTGGGCTCAAACAGGTTTCCCCACATCTCCATGTGTTGGCATGGACCTTGACCCAGGGGCTTGCATCAGTATTCCTAGGGCAGAGCCTCAACATCGCCCTTTCCTTGATGCCACTTCCACCCTAACAGAACTAGAGTAGCGAGACGCACTGGTTGAGATTTACATCCCAGCAGAGGCACTTCCTTACGGGTCTGATAGGAATCACTGCTCTCCTATTCACCTGGCGGATCCAAGGGGGTGGGTGTTACATTCAGGGTACCCAACAAACTGATATACAGAAAAATTGAAAATGGTACTAAGCATAGGGAAAACAGGAAAATGCTCATTTTTGCAATTTCTTTAAATTTTTTGACCACAGCAAAATAGATGTTGTATTCCAATTACAATGAATGTACATTGCACTCTTGTTTATCCATTTTTTACTTATTCATGTTCTGCTTATCCATGCAGCTTTGTATAGCTTTGATGCATTTTTTATTGATATTTGAAATTTTTTTAAAGTATGAGCGCTGCTGGTGTAAGTGCAGTGGGGTTGTAAACATAAGACTTTCGACCAATGTGCACAGAGTGCAGCCCAGTGCAGTAGTTTAAATATCCCTATGCCACCAAGTCGTATAGAAAAAAAATAAGCATGCAAATGTTTGATGCTGTAATATATTAGTTCCATCCAAGTGTGTGTGTGTGTGTGTATAGGCCTATATATATATATATATAAAATTTTATCTCTTAGAAATTGACTTTCAATTGATACAATGAAATAACTAAGGGCGAAGTTAGCATTATTTTGCAGATCCTACAGTTATTAGTTGTTGTGGTTTGAGTGACTAGGGTTTGTATTATTTCAGTGCTATTTTTGTTTTGAATTTTGTGATATTTAAATTCTGCTGATAAAACTTTAAGAACAGATCAAGTAAACTGTCGATTCTAAGACCTTTCGTGGTTCCTAAGAAAAGCGCTGTTTCAAAGGGATTGTTATTGGGTAAACCTTTTCAATTATATTTATTTCATGGTTCCCCAAAAAAGGGTTTTTATTTCTAGTGGATTGCTGTTCCAGAGGTCTTAGAAATGAGAGTTGACTGTATTTGGTAGATGCTAGTTTGTGTTGCTGTTGTGCTTGTGTTAAATTTTATATCAGTAGTTTATTTTTTCAGAAGTGGTTTGAACTCATCATATTTTTACATACTTGCAGCTCCGCATCGCTTCCCTTGCCCCTTCTCGCTTGAGCGAGCAAAGGTGTGTCTCAAGGACAGGCTGGTAACCCAAGGAGGGTGCGGAGATTTACAAAAGCAAGTCGCGGCGTGTGCCAGACAAGCCTATCAGGACTCTGTGCTCCTGACCTTGGGCAGATTGATTTTCTGAGGTTATCTTTTCAAGATTGTCTTGGTCATTGCTCTAGCCTCTCTCAGTAATACTTGGGGTGTGGGGAACCTTGTAGATCTGGCCAGTGAGACTACTTAAGCAGCAATGTGCCTCAGCTGACAGTTTAGAGTTTGGAGGATTGTGCTATCTAAAGTGTCAGGGGTGCGAAGACAGCAATGCGACGAGCCAGGAGAGTGACGAGTAGCGGCAGGAGTGACCAGCGAGAGTGAGGTCTGTGGACTATGAGCATCGATACAGTGGTTAGAAAGACTGACAGGCAGGACTATTGAACTGGATGTGTGAGAGAGAGTGGAATTTGGAAAGTGCAATAAAACACAGGGTTTCCATTTGGAATTTAAATATTTCCCTTAACCCCGTTACCCCAACCTCCCAGATGGGACAACAGCGAGCTAACTTTTGTCGGCTTGAATTGTCCTCTCGAAAATAGAGATTATTTACTTGGACACTTTTTGTCATACGACACATTTATTTCACATTATTCCATAGTCTCGGGTTAAATGAATTGCCTGGTATATTAAGGGGAACCTTACTCTGCCATGTTGGATTCTTGGTATTTCTAGCCTGGTTTTTAAAAAAGGAAAATTCCAAAATACCGCTTTACCCAACTGGTTATATATTGATCTTACACTGCAGTACAGACAAGACAAGGGAACTATGAACTGTTAATTACATCACAATTTTAATTCGGCCAAAATTTGTCATTTGATATTGTGACACAAATATGAGTTCATTGTTCAGTTATATCTGTACTGCTGTGCAAGGTCAATAGCTAGTTGGGTTACAAGTACTTTTAGGATTTTTTAAAAAATAGAAACAAGCTAGAAAAACCAAGAATCTGATATAGCAGGGAAAGGTTCCCCTTAAAAAATTGCTGATAAATTATTTTCTTTGTGGGCCAGTCTGACAAATTTGGCGGCAGTATGTGGCCCGTGGGCTGCTAATTAAGTTAGACCTGATGTTGAGGCAATGAAAATGGCAGTGTGTGTTTGACACTTATTTGTATTGTATCATAGCAATCGTGTAGCTGATTCTACAAATTGTATAAGCAGTTACTATTATAATCTTTCTTTACTAACAACTTAACCATATGCAAAATTATTTTTATTACATATAATTTTGACTACATTTGTTTATATTAATAGAGTATATTACAGTGCATACATTTGCTACAGTTTTAGTATATTATTTTTCTCACTGCTTTCCTCTGCCATACGAATAATATTTCTTTAATTAAAGCTGTAGTGTCCTGTTTAGTTAAGTAGCCACTATTCCCTTTAGTAAGTAATAAAGTAAATTTTTTTGTGAGGGCATTGACTCTACTATTAAAAATTTGGATGTCAATACAGTAAAACATTGATGCATCATTCCCTTTTCTCTCATTTTCCAGCATCCATAATTTACTTTGTACAGTCTGGAAAAAGTTCCCTCCAGAACATTGTAAAGAGAGTCAATGTGAATAGTTTTTTGAAGTGTAATTTTCCTGCATCTATCACTTTTGACACTTGCGACTATCTGTAGCGGTACATGATGCCATAGTTGTATACGAATTCTATGTCCATTATTACTCTTGTTATTCTCAGTGAGCAAAATATTTAATGGCTAAAGTCTAAGTCCTTATCACTGTTTCTATGTTAGTTACAGTAATTTAATTCACATTCACTATTTACATGTATTCAGTCTTATCTATTGCCAGCATTCCAAATGTCTTGTCACTCATGCATCCAGTTCAATAGTCGAACCTTTCAGTCTCTCTTTCCACTGTACTGATGTTCACAGTTGGCAGATTTCTCTCTTGTTGGTCACTATTGTCGCCACTCATCGCTTTGCCAGCTCGCTGCTTTGTTGTCTTGGCACACCCAGGGCTTCAGGTCGCTCAATCCTCCAAGCTCTATAGACTGTCTACTCGGATGCCTGTCGTGGCTTTGGTAGTCTTGCTGTCCTNCAGGTCGCTCAATCCTCCAAGCTCTATAGACTGTCTACTCGGATGCCTGTCGTGGCTTTGGTAGTCTTGCTGTCCCAATCTAGTAGGTTCCCCGCTCCCTAAGTCTCGTTGAGAGAGGCAAGGGCGAGGACCAGAACAATAACTCCAGAAATTCAATCCGGACTGGAGTGCTCAAGTTCCAATAGGCCTAGATATCTCTGGTGGTAGCGACATACCTTTATAAATCTCTTTGCGCCTCACGGGTCATGCCGCTCGCCCTTTACGCACTGATTCACTCGTTCAAGCGGAATGGGGCATGGTAGGCGATGCAGAGCAGCAAGCATGTAACAATTCTTACTTAGCCACCCAGGTTGCTTTCGCTTTAGCGAGTCTGTTGCATAGATCATCATCCATCTCTGGCGTTTACTGCACCAGTATAAAGAAACTCGTATATGTTAACTGTAAACATAGAAGTTCAGACACACTTTCTTTGATGGTGCCATCTTCTCAGATGCCCCTAAATTACTTCATCAAAAGAAAGTGGCTCAATTTCCACCATTCTAGGGCAGCAAAAAGTGTAGGTTTTATTGAGAGTATGCTTCCATTCTTCAAATAAGGAGAGACTAATATGTCACTCTGCTGTGAGAAAAGCATCTTCAACTTGATGGAAGGGGATAAAATAGTTTTCATCTAGAGTTAAGGGGTTTCTAATGATTTGTGTTATACTGTAGATACTAAAAAAAGTAGTCTTATTAATTTTTAAATCTCATTTCAACAACTTAAATGGGCTTAAATTTAAATTATAATATTTTTACAGGCCTCACAACTTTGTGGATGTATGAAATTTGACTAATATCCAGTGTTCTGCAAATTTTGATATTCAAAATTTAATGGAAGAATATTAGTAACAACTTGAATTTCTTTTCCCCCCATGGTACTTCCCTTTAGTTACTTTGTGTGGCATAAGTCATTTAATATGCGAGTCATTAATGTTTTGTAAGATTATAAGAATAGAGTGTTCTCTTGGAATTTTCATAAGAGAGGTATGTCATAATCCAGCTTATATTGATCGTCTGAACTCAAAGTAATGATGCTGGCGAGGAGAAAAAAACACCTAGTTTTAAGATCAGGTTGTGAAAACATTTAACAAATTTGCACATATGATTTTAAATTGGAAGATTTTTGTACTTTATCAGATACAGTTGCAGTAATCTTAGATGTCTTCTCTTTAAAATTTGTGGTTTGGCATCAATTTAGAGTTTCAGTACTTTTATGTGGAGATTCACCACGTGCTGAATACGCTGCATTCATCATCTTGTATTTTGTACAAGAATTCTGTTCTTTAAGCGTGGAAATATTTCTCTACCATTTTTCATGATATGTGCAATTTTTTTTGTTTTCACAATGTGATCCTTAGACTTGAAGTTTTTTTCTCATTAGTAAAATCATTGAAGGTTTTATGTTCTGAGGAAAGTTAACTAAATTGAGGAATTAGGCATAATTACTTATTTATATATTAATAGCCTGTGTGTATATTATCCCCATGCATATTATTACAGAAGTTAAAACCTTACTTGAGAAACATAATTTTTCAATAGAACTGTCAAACTTGCAAGACATTTCTATATTGCACTAATAATTTTCTGTAAAATGACTAAGAACTGAGAAATAACTTGACTTTCACTCACCCAGCACCGTCACTGCTAGAAACTGTTATTTGCAACATTGCTAAGTGGTCTCTGTTGATAGTGCCCTTTGCCAGGCAAAGAATTCAAACCCATATATGCAAGCACCTTTAAAGCAAACCAAGCTACATTTACACAAATGATGCATCTTTATTTCAAACAGGTACCTAGCATAAACTGTACAACTATAATTTTTGATGAACAACAAATCTTTTAGTGTTATTTCAAATGTAATCATATTCTAAGCTCTGAAACTTTTTTTGCCACCTTAAAGTAACATGCCACAACATTTTTTTTTTTTTTCTGAAAAGAGTGTTTAGATTTTTAAAGTTGCTCCCACATAAAGGTTTTTGTTGTTAAAAAACCGTTTTTCCAAAAAAATTTGGATTTTCTGGAATTTTTAATGCAGTATAGGATTGAGAGTAATGACTATTTCTCTGCTACACAAAGTAACCATGGGGTAGTACCACAGGAATAACATTCAAGTTGTTACTTATAGTCCTTCATTGAATTTCAGAATTTGCAGAAAATTTAAGTTTTTTGTCAGTTTAATACATACATCCACAAAGTTGTGAAGATTATAAAAATATAATTTGAATATGCATAACAAAAAATTACATTTAACAAGCTTTCCAACAACACAAGTTTGAAGTGTATAGTGCTTGGTACAAAATAATTATGTTCAATCCTAAAATACCCCAAAATGGTGATTTTACACCATTATTTATACAAATGAATGGCTATATCTTGGGAATACATTTTTTAAATATAGAAATTTGGGATTTTGTTTTGGAATGGTGGTAGAAAGCACTTCAAACGTTTCAAGACAATTAAAAAATCATGAATAATAAAATTAAAATTGGTTGATTTCATGCGCAATTACTCCCCGGCAAGTTGTAATTAAAAATTTTCTTTGTGGGGACATTTTTATTTGAAAAGTAATTTAAAAGTTTGTCTTTACAAAGGAGACTCATTCTTTTTGAATTTGGTATGGTGTTCATTTTAGACAATTTCTGGGTTCAAATCATGGGTAAGTTAAAGTTGTGTATTGTATTTTAGACGTAAGCATACGTCAGTTTAGATTTACGTAAGTGGCTCTCATAAAACTATGTACACAAGATCAGGTTGTGTGTGTATACAAGTCGGAGTACATAGTTAACTTATCTTACAGATGAGAAGAATTGGAAAGCCCAAATGCTGACAGAAGACCACAAGCCCGAGTGTGCTTCAGAGAGTGAGCGAATCCGCAACTGTGGGGGTCGAGTGGTGGTAAAGGCAGGGGTACCACGGATTGTTTGGAATCGTCCTCGAGTTGGTCATTCTGGGCCAGTCCGCCGTTCCACACAGTTTGATGAAATACCATTTTTGGCAGTAGCCAGGTCATTAGGTAAGTTAGTAGATGTCTTGCACTCGTTAGTTTAGGGTAAAAATTGTAAAAAAAAAACAGATGCTAGTAAAGGTATGCCACATTTTTTAAAATGCTTTGTGCTTGCTTCTCACACGGCAGTTTGAAATAGAAATGGCTTTCTGCATGACTTTCTTCTCTACTCTCCTTTATTACAAAATGGTTACAGATTAAGAAAGTGGGGGTCATAGAAAACAGGAACACTACAGTTTTGTGTAAAAACCATTGGAAATGTTCTGGTTCACCAAATAGGTGATATATATATCATATAAATATCATAGTACGGATACTGTTAAAACTAGTCGGTATTGTCTGTGAAATATACATGAATGTACTAATACTTGAGCCTTTTTTACTAAGTTATTAAATTTATACGTACTGGTTGTTTTATATTGCACACTTCTAGGGGTTGTACAGTTTCAGAGCTACACGGATGATACGAATCAGGAATTCAAATCTGCCTCACCTAGGTCAATAAGCTATGACGTGTTCATTACAAGATCTGCAAAATGTGGTGACCATGATGTTCGTTGTACACTTTGTACAGTGGAAACTGTCCATCGAATACAGATGGATGGAAAGTCTGTGTCCACAGAAAATTTTCTGTGGTCCTTACAAAATTCCTATGTAAATAATGCTAAAAAAAAGTCTATTTTTGCCTAACTTCAAAATTTTATTTTTACCTCATCAATTGAACAAAAATTTCTGTAGCATCACTGAAAATTACATGCTCCAATCATTTAACAACAAAATATTAACAAAAAATTATATAAGTATCAACTGTACTCACCATGCCATACAAAGTCAGTATACAGTACATTATGTACACATGCAGAAGTAATACTATTGTATAACACTAAATAAAATAAATTTTCTATACACATTGTTTTCACTTATATCTCACTGCCCTGCATTTANTACTATTGTATAACACTAAATAAAATAAATTTTCTATACACATTGTTTTCACTTATATCTCACTGCCCTGCATTTAGTCCTGTTTATGTAATTTACCACTTCTGATATAACCTCTTGTTGATTTTGTCATAATGAGCTAGTACTTTGTAACAACAAATAATTGTGACGGTTCACAAATAACTACATGCAGAAAACAAGTTTTGAACTTTATTTATTTTATGAAAATACAAAAAATGCGGGATGGTAAAAAAATCCATAAAAGACTAGTAAAAAATATTTGAGCAGTTGATAGACAGTGATCGGAATGAGTAACAAAATTATTAATAATTAATAAAATTTATACAATTCATTAAAACGCATGGCTAGTATTGGAGCACTAAAGCAAAAACTTTACTCTCTTTATATATATATATATATATATATATATATATATATATATATAAAA
>NQII01001323.1:458941-520137 GCA_002778355.1 Clitarchus hookeri
TCCATTACAACAACAATTTCATTTACAATGATCCACACTTAACTTTGCCAACACAGCAGCTAAAAAATTATTTACTGTCCGTTCCTGACTTAGAATTATTCACAGTAACCATTTTACTTTAAAATTTTAATTTTACAGAAAGGAGGGCAACAAGAATTGCCTTTTAAAACCTCCAAAGCTCCAACCGATAAAAACTTTACAAGACGAACAACAAACAATTTATAGATTAATGCCCTAACAATGAAATCATGGGAATAGTGAAATAGCAAACATTATTATACTTGGATGGCGAACAAGGACGAACACAACACGTTGTAAAAGGACACACAGTAACGCAACATCATAGTTAGGCTGAATCATTATTTGGAAGGGCAGCCAAAACCAAAATTTTGATATGGACTAGCACTACTGCACACCCAAGGTACAACACCACTTGCCACACTAATTACCAAACATTCAAAAAGTCTACCACAAACTTAACGTTTTCCACGACTCATCATTTATTATGCGCCTCATCGCTCTGTAGCGTGACTAGTAAAACTTCAGCTCGAAAACATGGTTGTGGTGTTTGACCTCAGCTGATCGAGGTGAAGTGCAACTAAACCATCAGGAACAAATGAAAATCCTGCAGGCATAAGGTAGTTGCGTAACATAGCAGACGTCTGGAGGTCGTAAAGTAGGCAGAGTTAGGCTGTGTAAGGTCTTAAATAAACTACTAGGACCAATCAAAAAATAATGATGCATGAAGGGGAAAGGGGAAGAAAAAGGAAGGGATCCGAGCAGAGCAAAGAGTACACCGCTGCACAGGAGTAGATGGCGCTAATAAACTTAATGCGGCGGCGCTAACGTCGCAACCCCCATCCCGAAACCTGTGCCGTAGTCTCTCAAGGTTAAAATTCACGTGGGTAGATTGCACACATAATTGACAGAAGAAACAGAATGTAGAAACTTGGACGCATAGTACGGTAGAAACAAGTGCAGAATAACAGTAGACAATTTGTAAGTTGATAGAAAACACTGTAACATGTAGGTCAAAGTCCATTTGCCACATCTTTAATATAAGGGAGTGATCAGCTTGTAATGACGCAGTATGCTTAAATTTTCGGGACACGGGTGTAAAATTCGTTCGTGTGTATTTAGCTTTGGAAAGCTTTGTAATATTTTGTCAGGTTTCAAGTTAAAGCCACGGTGGCTAGTTTCCCGTGTTTGTTTGTCGAGCAGACGTGTGGACATCTGCTGTTTACGTTGTAAGCGTCTAGTTTCGAAAGTTGTGGTTTTGGTTATGCGGCCGTTGCGGGTACAATAACATGTTGTGAGCGCGGGACACAGCGCAGTTTTGGGCAGATGCCGGAGGCCATGCGCTTATCTTAGGAGAAGGGGGAGATAGGCCTGCCTAATATATACTGGTGGTGCCTATCGCCTAGAGAGAAAAGTCACCAACTGTCGAAGAAGACGCACCAGCCTGAAAGGGCGTGGGTCGTTAGGGTGCCAGGAGGGAACGAACATCCCTCCTGCCTCAATAACTGTCTTGCGAGGCAAGTTTGAGACATTAATAAAATGTAAACTACTGTGGCGCTGTTTTCTGCACTGGTATAACTAATTATGAAAGTTCGTACTCTGCAAACTGGAAAGTCGTCTGTGCACTGTGAAACTTCAATGATAAATAAAGTATAAAGCAAACTAATCTGGAACTTCTTCTTTTTAATTAATCGGCGTCACCTGGTACTGAGTCTCGTATTCTACCTATGAGCAAGCCGTGGCAACGTAAACATTCAGCAGGGTAATACTTCCGCAACGTTACAAGATGGCGCCCAACGGTGAGGTGGTAATATAATAAACATCGACCAGGTAACGGCCTGCAACATTACAAACTCCATCATCTTGTGGTCTCCGGAGATGCGGGCAACCAAGAGTCTGAAGGCATCTCGGCGCCAAGAGAGCCAGCCTCTTCTCGAGCACAGAGGAGCAGCACCATATAGACACTAGGGGAGGTTGCGGTAGGCTTGACCAGCAGGGGTAAACCTCTTCGGTCTGCAGACTCAATCAGCTCCCCAACAGTGGAGGTCGGCGTAGTTGGGTGGTCTCAGCACGACTTGGTCGGAAGGCGGGAACAAACCAGTTACAAAGGGTTAATGAGAAAAAAAGTAACATAAATAACAATGGTAAGGATACAAACGTGCGCCTACAAATTAAGGCTGGGCCGCAAGTAGATATACATTATGGACAATAGACACTCGATTACGTAGCACATCAGTCTTTAACTGGGATACATGAGCCTTTCTGAAGGAGTGAATAGAGTTGGGCAATACAAGACTTACTGTATTTGGACCTAAATTTTAGAAATCTTAAGTGGGCCGCAAAATTTGGGTATTAACTTCCTCGTCAAATCCTTTCCCTAATCTGCCAGGGTACAATTCTAATAAGGACCGGGTTTCCAACCTTGAAATTAACCTGCAATTTACCCTGAAATTTAATGTGACAAATGTAAGGTAATATTAATTACCCATGTGTGTAAAATACATTTTTCTTTAGTAGTTGCAAAAATAATTACCTTTTGTTGCAAAAGAATTCTCAAGTGTCAGTGAAATAGCACTTATGTGTACGGGAATATGAGAGTGTGATATGTGCAGAAATTGTTGGTGCACTGCTTTCCTGATTGTTTGTTCCGTCAGTTGATACACATAAAAAATTTACCCATTGCAAAACGGTATAGCANCAGAAATGTTTTCCTTTATGTTGCGAAAAAAGGGCGCGCTATACAGGAGTAAATACCATAGTTATTTTTGTAACAACAGAGTTTTGCCATTGCTGTGTAGAACCAAGAACCGAGCAATTGTTGTTAACCTAAAACCGGTTCCAAGTCAAACCTCAAGAACCGGCATAAATTGCAACCGAACCGACCCATCCCTAGTAAGAACCTATGAGTAGGCATTTAGAACCCACTCTATTTTACATGTACATCAAATTCAGTTTCACAAATATGTATTTCCAGTTGCAAAATTAAGCACAGACTAGATCCCAGTTATTATGATTTCCTTTTGCATGTTCACTTTTGCCTTTTTTAAACTTTAGCACATAGTTAGGAACATGGCGGAGTAGGCAGATACTTCCTGGCGACTGCCCTCAGCCTCTGGAATTCAACTTTATGTTTCGAGAACAGCAGCACATCAGTATCTGGTGTCATGACTGGTTCTCTGACCCAACTGTCTACTTCAGCAGTAGTAGACATTTCAGAACTTTCCACAACAAGGGCATCTTCCATTATGGTGCAATAAAAATTCCACATACTATGCTCCTGCCCAGTCAATTCATGACCAACCTGTTCGCAAAATTATTGTAATTAGTTACCGGTACCATACATCTTGTGCAGTTAGGAACACAATATTTTTACTTACCAGTTTTTCATCAGCAGTAGTTTTGGAAGAGGCATCTACACAATCCACTACCAGTGTAAGTTTCTCTCTCGTGCAGAATTTAGTGATGCAGGGGAAGAAAAAACAAATCCCTCGAACGTAGGATCCAAAAGTGTGGGAACTGCACACATGTCTGCTGCTCCGAACCAGCTGGAGAGAGGCTTTCAGATCGTTCGAAATTTCCTGAATACCAGATCCAACTTGTGCAGGTTTTTCTAGTTTCTTCTTGATGCTATCAAAACAATTGTAATGACCGCACGTACTGCAACTTTTGATGAACTCACAGCAAATGTTGCATGATCAAAAATTTCAACTAGTGAGTGCCGTTAAGTATGTGCGGTGTTAAGTAAATTATTATTTAATATTGATATTGTATCTTTGCGCATAATATAACCAGTATACAGTGTAATTCTTGTTCCCTTTATTGGTTGTAAATAAAATGTTGAAAAATTTTGAAGGACCGTTGTTTTGAAGCACTATTAAAATCCTATAGATTTTATTTGAATAAAAATTAAAACACATCAAATGTTTGATACTTTTAATCCTAAATTTGGGACAGTGTGCATACTGATGTGTTTTAAATTATTGCAGGTGATTTGTGGAGCTACAATGCGGAGTGTAACCAGTTTGTGGTGTCCCCGGAGCCAGACGTCACTGTGACAGACCTGGATCCGGCCATCCACCGATGTTTGATATTTGCCACGGACGGCTTGTGGAACATGATGACGGCTGATGAAGCGATAGATCTGGTGCAAAAGACTGTGCTGAGAAACAACGAGCAGATGGTGTATGCTCGTGAAACAGGACAGGTAAGGTGTCTGCTGCTAGATTGCATGCCTTTGTTTAAATTTTTGGAGGGCATAAAGTGATACGTGAAGGTCACATCTTGTGTATTACAGCTTTCTGCACAAAGTGTCATAGTCTGATAGGTCTTTACTCTGCTTTAGGAGCGTGAAAGTAACAGTTCATTTGGCTGCCCTTTACTGTGCCAGGGAAAAGCTAACACTGTAGGTAGTCTGTGCTGTTTCGTAACTGGTTAACACAGTCAACTAGAATTCACAGATTTTAGTTGGAAATTCACTATTGTTTTTATGCTTATAACCAGTTCGGTTTTCTTTTCATAACCACCAAATTCACATACTTTCCTTTGCAGATTAAAAAAGCCTTATGTTCCATAAAGTAAGTTCAAATAATTTCTGTCACTATTTTTTGTTACAATAATTACATTTCAGCGTGGTATCAGTTTGACTGTATTTTTAGCTAGCATATGCTGTACTTTACAGATTGAACAATTATTCAAACTGTAATTCTTTGAGAGTTAAATTTCTAAACTACTGAAACAATTAGTTTTGTGGTTTATGTTAATATTTATTGATTTTATGAAACTGTTGTATTTTTTCACAACAAACTTGGTTACTGTTTTCTTACTTCACATCTTTGTTTTCTAATTTTTTACTACTGTTTTTGTATTCATGCTGAAATTGAGAACTTTAAAATACCATATACCTAATTGTATATTTTGTGAAGTAATTGATGACATTTCTGAGGGAATCTGGCAGTCTGGAATGTTGAAAAAATTTCCATTCTGGTGTCTACCAGTGGTGACACTACAAACAACCTAATATTTTATGCATTTGGTTAATGGTCATGATCACAATTTGTTCCGTTTCTGCTAAACATTTAGTGGCCTAGGTGGTTTCTGAAAATGTGCAAACAAATTCACTGCACATTTTTAATTCAAGACTTGCACATCAGATGATCAATCATAGTGCATTCTCACTGCAACGAGTGTGAGATTAAAGAAGACATTCTTAATTATGACAGTTTTGTAATGCACCGTGAGTTTCTGTATGCAGATTAAGGTAAAAATGTTTGGTATTTAGGAGTGGTTTTTCCATATGTACATTCATAGATATGAGTTATTGATGTGTAAAAAGGGAATCTTGTGTCATTTCACACTTTGTACACTACAGTTTATTTTGTGTATATATGCAAAAAACCCTTCTCACATCACATCAACACCAACACACTATTATTTATTTGCTCCCAGTGTCTCCAATGCAAGTTGTGTGTGTGTCTTCCCCCTCCACACAAACACAAAATAAAAATAACTAAAAGTTCATTTCAGTAGGCACGTAACAACAGTTATTAAAGGTACATAAAAGATTTTTAAAAAATTGTAACTTTGGCATGCGAACAACTTTGTGATAACACATGCATATTCATGTATAACAAGTTCTCATAGTTAACAACAAATTTTTAAACTGTTTATGGACCGTGTAATGGTTGGATTTTACTGTATTTCTCCCCAGCATTTCCAACTTGGACATATATCTTTACACTATAACCTTTGTATATTGAACCCATTTATAGCAACTTGTTTTTAGGATCCATAAAAAATTTGACTGGAAAAAGTTAAAAATCTGAGTGATCTGCCAAGAAATAAATTTTCTTGTTCTTTTTTGGTTGCTGCACGTTGTGTTTTTGTTGGTGGGCACTGTACTTACCATTGTGCATATCGAAAAATACCATAGCACTATCCAATACCTGACTACCCATCTTCCACCCCTCAGGCAGCCAAATGTTTCCGCTCACAACACAACTGCTCTCATTTGTTTTTCCTGCTATTGTACTCTTACTCACTTGCCTTCTCCTTTGCTTGTGTTATTACGACTTGTCTTCCTCATGGGGTTTTTATTACTGATTGTTGACGACATTGTGCCAAGTTTTTTGGGCATGCTATCAGCCGTGTGGAAGTCTACAAATCGACTNTTTACTGGGTTGATTCATGGGGTTCATCAGACAGATTACCTTCGGTGTGTTTTTTTTTTTTTTTTGCAAGAGGCTACCAAACACTGAATTTGTGCTTGGGGAAAAAGTAAGCAGTTTTCAATGTTACTGTTTTCATGATTGATTGGTGACAGTGGTGGTCACAGTTACCCTACTGTGGTATAATTGTACTCAGAAGATGTCTTCACTATTGAAATAAATCAACATTCCATGCAAATATTGTGTTGATTTTATGCCTGATACAATTGAAAATGGGACTCCTGCCACTTCATGTTTTTAACATTTTGGTGACACAGGGAAGCTTAGTATATGCGTTTCAAGTATAATTTACATGTATTTAATTTTAATAATTGTCATTTTCATGCTAAAAATGATTTAAACATCAACTTCCAGCAAAAAATTGCAAATTACTGTAACTTAATGTTATGCAGAAGTTTGTATATACGTATCATATCACTTCCTTAAAAAAGGAGATTGGCTGAAAGAGGGAGTTTACACATCATGAGTAGAATGAATTCCAGTGTTTAAATACCGTCAATATGTTAGAAAGTTGGAAATTTGGTTGTTAACATCCATTTGTTTTACTGCAGAACTATTGTTTTCTATGGTGCTGTGTATTATCACATTTTCTGTTTACAGGAACGTCCGTGGATCAATCCATCCAAGAAATTGGTTGAAAAAGCTCTAGATAAGTGGAGAGGTTCTCACATGCGTGCTGACAACACTTCTACCCTAACTATATTGCTGAACCACGGTGGACCTCCACATGCTCAAGTAAGCTTCTATAACAGCACCAGTTCTGGAAAGATATTAGGTTCTCTGAATTTAGTCTACATTTGTGTTTTCACGTGCTTCAAAAACTCATTATCTTGATGAGTGACGTTTATTAGAAATGGCAGTGACGTCACTGTCGGACAAGGGTTCTATGGTGCCGGTCAGAGGCAATGGTGTTGCCATACCTTGCTAGTGTCTCACCCGGGGTAGATCCTGGCTCGGCGACTGCTGGCTGGAACGAGGGTCCTGTCCTAGGGCAGCTGCTGGGTTGATCGCTGGTGCGGGCGGCGACAGTGCCTGGTATGTTTGTTGTGGCGCCTGGAATTGCGAGCTGGCATGGCCCAGGGGTACTCAAACGTCTGGTCGTTGACAGATTACGATCGGGTGTAGTTCGCCTGCGATCTTCTGGGAGTGGCTGAAATGAGGTGCTATGGGGAACTGGGAGGTGAGGCCTTGCCTGTCGTTGGGTGGTGTGAGCTTAGTCCCGTATAGAGGAGCTGCTGAGGCAGGGTGGCGTCCAACCTGGAAAACCGGGAACGCAGGAAAAAGTCAGGGTATATTCTTCAGCAGGGAAAAGTCATAGTCTTCATGGCAGCAATTAAGTTATATATATTGTAGGATATTTATTTGTTACACTTCAACATCAATTGTATTGCAGATCCTAGTTTTGATCTACTTTGAAAAATAAATCCGAACCTAATACCAAACAACGCCATCGTGAAACTATGAGGAAGGAGGCATATTTTTGCAGTTGAATTGGTATTAAACTGTTCACAAACGTCCACAACAAAATGCTTACTTGTAAACTGTGCGCTGTGCATTTACAAGGAGTTAGTGCCAAACCATCTCGTTGCTACAGAATCAAATCTTGAAAACATGTCAATGCTACGTTCGTTGTGGTTTAAAATTTTTGTAATAATAATTGCTGTCATTTCTTTGTTTCAAGTAAGCAAACGAATATTTGCGCAAATAAAACACTTACGTATAATGGTGGTGGTACGGACCAGAACCAGATATTCCTAATGGACGCAACGGATTTGAACTTTACTCCCGTTCAACAATGGAAACGTAATAATTTTTAGGTCAGTACGATAAATAACCATGTAAATTACAAGCATTAAAGGGGAACAGTATGTTTTCGTAGATTAATTCTGTTAAGATAAAATTATGCTAGTAACTTTTTTTAAGAGTAATGCAGTGGTATCAACTGTCACACAAGATGGCGAGTGTTGTTTAATTTGGTGAGTTTTAAAAATGTTTTGCGAACAACAAAATTTTTAGCAAAGTAAAATATAATTAAAAAATCAGATTTTTACATGTCAAACTCAACAATTTTTAGCACGTTTATATTTTAAATCAGTGTTTTCAATAAAGTTTGTTTGATTTTTGCCACTTTTTTTTACATTTGGCAGAAATTAAGCGAATTTTATGTAAACATTCGGTGGATTTTCGAAATGAAGTGCATTTCAATATTTTATAATACAATACTTATATTGAATGATTGAGATATGTTTTTTCATCCAGTATTTAAGATATGCCCACTGTTCATTACAGGCGATCAACTCAATATACCCAAGGATGAAAATAAATTTTTTTTTTGAGGTTAGGTTTTACTTTCTCAGGAGAGAGATCCACATGTTGAGTTTTCCCGCTAGCTGAGGTTTTTTCAGTAGGTCCCATGAAAAACGAATAATAGAGGTTTCACTGTATTTTGCTTTTTGTAAGGTTGTAGTTGGAACACGGCGACATTCAACTGCTAAGCCGACTGAATACAGATGAATACGAAATCGTAATTTTAATACTACAATCTTGGGATTCTTAAAATTAACTGCATTATAATGTTAAGCGCACCTTTTTTAGTGCTAAAATAGTATTAAAAAAACATTTAGGATGAAAAACTGTTGTTAAACAATAAGTATGTAATGAATTAAAATACATCTTTAATTAATATTTTGGCAACTGAAATTAAATAAGCATGATACACATTTGTGTATTGAAAATAACCTCCACAGTGTGCACATTAACCTTTAAAGTCTGCAGAACTAACAAGGCGGCGATTTGGTAATTTGTAATTGGTAATTCGTAAGCTATGAAGTAGACAAAACGCAAATTATAGAAATGCGTCGTCGATTTTGTAGACAAAATCGGGTCATGTGACCATTTTGTTTTAGTGCTGGTTGGAAAATAACCTCTTCCGAAAATTCTGGGAGTGTGATAAATATTTTTTGTGTCGATCGAACGATGTGTGTTACATCGGCAACGTGATAAATCTTCATGCTTCATCACGTGGAAGACAGTATGTAAGCATTCTAAGGTCCTGTTAACAATCAACTTGGCTTAAATAACATTACTTACAAAACATAACAAGTGAAACTGTCTTGTCTACAATCGGTGTTAACGTGAAAGAAAAAAAACCCTTTTCTAACCAATCAGAAAGAGCAAACGAATAGGAAATTATTTTTCCAGCGCAAGAATTTTTATATGCATAAATTGGCTACAGCAGTTTGTATGACGTTTCACATTCTCATTGGCCGCGTTTAAAACTTGGTGTAAGATACTCTGAGATGACCATCTTAACACTAAGTAAGTCACGCCAAATAGTAGTTGTGGACGTTGCAATCTCAATTACAGGGTTTTACTTCTTTATGCTATGCATGTTATGTGCGCCATGTCGATTGTAGATGGGGCCTAAGTGATGTGCTATATTAGTACTAACCCATAGGTAAGTCATATGTGTGGTTATTTGTTGTACACTTTCTACAAAGACACTTATGGCAGTGAAACTTAACCTCGTCCTAACACTAGATGACTGAAGCTATCTTCTAATTAATTTAATGATTTTCTTAACAATATTTTTGTTATTTTATGACAGCAAATGTAATTATTCTTATGCTGTATTTTATACATAATTGAAGTTCAAATTTTGTACAAAAGGGAAACGTAACCTTAAATAAATGCTCCACAATATGTTATATTGTATTTTACTACTTCATGTTGCATAAGCATTAACTGTCAAGTGCTCTTCTGGACAAGGCCTTAAGAAAACGTTTTCATATAGCTTAGAGAGCATGACTTCAAAAGATATTACTATGGACTTTAAATGTCACAATGAAGCAAGACATTCTGTTCTTGCCCAAACAGATCATTTATAAAATTGCAATTTTGGAGAATGTCACAAATTTGGTCAGTGGCCAACATTGGATTAAAATGCTGTGTAGAATTTGCATGTCTATAGATTTTTCCTTTTTACTAATGAGCAGTCAATACAGTTAGAAAATAAGCATTTTTTTTGTAGTTGTGCAGTGAAAACTTCAAATCTAGAGAGAATTTTTTTTAATTTTAGGGAACTCAAAAGATTTAGTATATGATAATAGTTAAAGTGAAACACTACACACATATTGAGTTTGGTCAGGGGGGGAAAAATTTTGGTCTGCAAAACAGGGAAAAGTGAGGGAATTTTTTTTTAACAATGTGGTAGCCACCTTGTGAGGGCAGAAGGCAATAGGTTTCAGGGCAACTGATTAGATTTAGAGGCAGTAGCTGCCTTCTTAACTCTCCTCCTTGCACCGCTTCTGTGGGTAAAGGGCATACAGGTACGGTACTACGGTCTACGTCACGAAGTAGGAGCGGGTGACAAATTCCCTGGCCAAAGTGTAACCAGAAGAGGTTACGCCACCAAGAATAAGTCTTGTCACTCCAATCGGCAAAGTACAACTCTGTGGATGGAGTGGATTAGCTAATCTGAATGTCTAGCCACTTCGTCACGTGTATTCCTAGTTGTTGTGGCTCTTCCTTACAATGTTCCAAGTACCAGAGTACTTGGTTCAAGGTACGGGTGGCCATCAACTGGGTTATTTTGCTCCCGATTAAGGGTAGCTCGCAATCCTACACCAGTTTCAGCTAAGTGGGTTTCAAGACGCAGTCTCCTGCATCTCCTTTTTGGGTTTGATGTCTACGAGGTCTGTATTCACAATCACCCTAGAATAAGCACACTGGGTTAGGGAAGAATACATGTTCATTCTCCAGAGAAATAGACTCGGTGACCCGTACTAATTCCAATCTATCAATTTTACTGAAACTGGCCCAAGTAGACTACGTTAAACCAGATGAATGGGACCTGGGGCAGAACTACACAAGAGCAGAAAATAAGCTAGGTAGCTATGACAACTGACCCTAACTAATCTACGCTGTTGTCCAGAAGGGACTCAGGGTTCACCACCAAAGTGTTAGTGAGTGTAAGGGAGCAAAATCTTCTTTGGGGGTCATTGGACGCAGGTGTAGAAGACTTCTGGAAGGTAACTGTGGTTCTTTGTGAGGAAGGCGGTATTCAGAGAGCTCCAGTATACGAGGTGGTGGAGCGAGCTGCCAAGTTTACAACTGACATCTTGGGGCTGCGCGTAGGCTTATATAGTTGGCCGGCTGCGGGTCCTTCGTCTGGTAGGGCATCTTCGGACGTGAGCTCCTTACTTAGCGGCGCAGGCCGCATTCTCTCGGGGAAGCTGGAAGTGCAGTTTTCCTTGTGTGTGGGTTGCGTTGCTCCCTAGAGCTAAGGGGCAGCACTGGGCTTCATTGCAGGCTTCTATCGCAGGATTACCAGACACGTGACACCTGACATAATGACATAGACTGCCTCAGCTGCTGTGTTCTTGGGCGCCTTGTGCTGGTTGGCTCAGGAAGTAAGTTGTCCTGGGTTCAATCCCCGCTCGGGGTAACGTAACATCAGGTGAAGAGAGGCGGAGTTGTAAATAATTATTATTCCAGTATGTGTCACACGTCAATCGCAAAACTTTGAAATCCTCTGAAAAGTAAATAAGATGACATAGAATGCAACCAAATTTTGTATGTCCCCCACACTTTTGATCAGCGGAGGGCGCTTGGAGATGATATCGACTAGCAGTGTGTTCACAGTGGGTGGGCGAGACGGAGAACGGAATGCTTCAGCGACGGGAGGAGTGAAACAGTCTACCCCTCCACTACCAGACCAGTCGGCACCCAGAGGGAGGGTGCAAAAAACAAGTGATTTTGAGATAGAAATGAATAAATAAGCCTATTAAAATTTATTTCTTTACTGTCTTCAATAATTAATCATTCATAACCATATCCTCTTGATTTTCCGGCACACTTACGCCTGTTGCAATTTACACTGTGCTCGGGTTAAGTGCTTACGCATTATTAGACAACAGAAGGTGTCGGATAGGCCCTACAGGATATCAATTTATTCAAAAGATTCATGTCTATTGAAATAAATAATACATATAAATCCTCCGATCTCCGCGCTAGAAGTTTCTGAAAATTAACTTCTCGTTTGGTAATGCAAGTCTCTCAATGTTCAAACAAATTTTGGCGACAACGGGAGGTCAAGTATACACTGTGGGTATTTAATTTTGTTCGCGAAGTTGTTGCCCATTGTGCTAGATTAATATTTCATTTTAAAATCGTCTTTATATTACGTTAGATACTATTAAACACAAACTTTACAGGAAAAAATTACCTAATCACAAAATAAAATATTTTAGCAAAAAAATAATTCCTTTTTAAAATGTATTGTGTAATATTTTCAGGTGAAACCATTTGCTTTAAAATGCTAGCAATGATGGGTGCAACTATTTTGAGCAACGGATAATGTTAATTAAATTTGTAGGATCGCCAAACACGTGGTGGTAAGGCCAGGCATACTCAACTTCCCTCCCTCTCGATGGCATGTAAGGGAAATTAAAAAAGGTGCGCAGCAGAGAAAGAGCCATACCGGTTGCTGGGTAACTGCTTCCACTCCAGACAGGCCCATAAGGGTTGGAAGCATGCCGGACTTGCTGGCCAAGTCGCGGACACCATCAGCTGAACTGAGCAGCACACTGCAGTGATGTTAATTGGTGGTGCGCTTGACGTATTTTACACCCAGTTTTTAGACATTTGCATAAACAACCAGCTAAACGATCATTGCGGGAAATCTTAGTGTCTATATTCTGATTGATGCAATATCCAATAAATTATTAAAATGGGTAGTTTTATCATTATTTATATTGGAATTTTTCCGGGTCCACCAAAAATTAACTGTAGAAATGGTTTATCGGTATATGCATTTTTGGTACGTCGAGCCTCCACTGTACTTATATATTCTCAACTTTTCAAGTGACTTTAGTTGAGTTGAGAGATTTGGGGAGCTCTTTAATAGCGAGGTCTTGAGAGCTGAAAAAGTGACTGTTAGTATCACCAAATTTTTGTAGGGTAGTGTTAGGCGAATAATATTTTTGGACACCTAGATTTGTGTAAAAATCCTTTACTCCGGCAAATACAGTACTTATGTAACAAATATGAATAAATTTATATAGTCAAGTTTTATATATGTATATATATATATAAAAGCCACAGAAGTAAAAACAATGTAATTTTCTATCTATTGTCAAAGAGATTAAGGGAAAATACAATAATTTCTTAAATTAAGTACTCTTTCATACTTTTTGATTAGATAACAACATATGAGTTGATGCTAGATATGTGATCAAACCATATGCATGCTTGCATGTATACACATACAAATACAGAATGTGTTCAAGAAATATTTTGTAATACAAATAAATTGAAATTGACATCTTCAATTATTTACTTTTCTGAGGTTGATAGAATAATGAGGGAAAACTTTATAAGTTATCTGAAAAGTGTATTTGCAAATAAGTGCGTATTTTACAACCATACATTTACTACATTTTGCCATCTGTTAACAGGCCCTGTTAAATAAAGCGCCTGCGTCTCAAGTTTCGGAGCCCAGCGAAGGGAACATTCTAATCCCTGGACAGGTAGTGTTGCAACCATCAGTCAGTAACACTTCGGAAGAAGTATGTGATTGGAACAGTAATGTCACGCAACTAGAATGTTCTAGTATATCTGATGTGGTCACCTTTACACGACATGCAATAGTATCTTCAGGCATGGAGTACGAAGATACCAGTGAAGTGGAATGTCTGGACAAAGTTGAAGATGCCAGACTGCTGAATGGAAAATCTAAGGCGTCAAGCAGTGCAAGAGCAAAGTCTTTGATGTGTGAAAATGGCGCCATTGCAAAATTGTCAAAGTGTATGTCAAATAAAAACTTCAGTGTAACAAACAACAAACCGGTCCCCCGCACCTCAAAAGTGTCGGGAAAGGCCGAGGAATGTGGTAATTGTTTGAACAAGAAAGAAAAAAGAGTAATTACTGGTAGACAAACAGATGAGGTTGGAGCTAAGCGTTTACTGTTCAGGTTGTCTGATAGCTTGTTGGGACAGAACTCCTGTATTCACAAGACCCAAACAAGAAAGAGAGTTAAGGGTGAGGCTTCTAAGAAACCCAAACGCAGGTTATCTGAAGGCATACTAGGACAAAATTTGTTAGTCAATGGTTCTTCATCGGATAAGACTAATGTGAAGGATTTGGGCATGAATCGCAGCCGCAGGTCATCTGAAGGCACGTTACGTCCTAATCGATTTATTTTTAATTGTTGTGACGAAAACTATATAAACAAACTTAATCCTAAACATAGCAGTAAGTCGTCTGAGAACTCTCTAGGATGGAAATTTTCCCCGCAGGTCAACCTAGATAAAACTAACAAACCAGAAAAGCATTTGTTTGGTGCTGAGATTTTGAAGCCAGCCAAAATAAATTCTCCCGTTGCAAGGAGCAATCGTACACTGCGATCAAGTGGCCCAACCCGCACTTTGTTCTCAAGAAATGTCATTGCAAGCACAGGTTTGATACCTGCGGCACAAGATGTGAAGAACAAGCGTGGCCTTTCCCCATGTAGGAAGATGAACAGTGATGAATTACATGCAGGATTAAAAGGGATTCATTGTACAGCATCCCCTTTGCGAAAAAAAAGGAGATCAAGTGATTGGAACTCGGTACAGCGTATGGTGACAAGAAGTCAGGCTAGCAGGAGACACTCGAAATAGTGAATCTGTTTCGAATTAATAATGTCACAGAATCTTAACTGTAACGAGTTGCAGAATCTTAACTGTAACGAGTTTGGAGTATGGAAACCCTGTTGAAAGATAAAATATTTTTTATAAGTGCACGTGTGTTTCATCAGCTTTCTGAAATACATATAGAACTCAATCTCATACAACAGTCAGAGACGGTCTATTGTGAAAAAAGGGCAATCTGTAGATTTTTACTATGTAATTGTGATGTGGTGTGCATACAACATATGTTTGTACAGTATTTTAGTTTTATATGCCTTTTTATCTTTACATCTGACAAACATTGCAGATTTAATATAGCCAAAGATTAAATGCTAAAAAAAAGGGTTAGGTTTTACATTTTGGCATAGAATATTTACTATGTGGAATCATGAGTCTGTTAGTCACAGAATACATTTGGAATATTTTATGTAATGTATTTTAATGATCAGAAAGCAATATTATTTTAACATACATATCTGTCCTGAAGTACATTGTTACTTTCATTAATTTTGAAAGGAAATTTGTGAAACAGCAGAATTTCCAAGAATGTTGCATGTTTAGTGGAAATACAGTAAGTGGACAGAGCATTATAACTTATGACATGTAGGACACACTGGAATCTATCCTGCATATATAATTTTTAATTATGTCTACTGTAAGATTATTTAAATAATTGCTATATTTATTGTATAATTTTTTGATGTTTTAATTTTGACAATTTGGTCACTGATTTTTGTAACAAACTTTATCACTGCATTGTTTATTATAAGCATTGGTGTGTAATGTCACATAATTTTTTTATGAGCTGTTGTGTACCATGCGTTTTATTTGTGACTTTTGTGTGTTGTCATTTACGTTAGCAGGTGAACATTTGAAAGTTCACTTTGTAAAATGTCACTTCCAGTTTATGTATGTAGCGAGTTGTGTGATAGTCCTGTGTATGTGCATGTTTTGTTAGTTCAGTTTGCAGTCATTTCTGTGACGAGCACCTTGGTATTTCAATTCTGGTTTCAGTTCTTATCCAGGGCAAAGGAAATGGGATGATGTAATAGTTTATTGTTCTGTGAAATGTTTCTTATCTTTCCAAATGTAGTAATGAAAACATTTTCAATGTTTACTGTTTTTCACAAAGAGGTTTGCATATAAAATTCACAAGACTGCCATCAAGAACAATTCATAATTTCCAGCAAAATACACAAACTCCAGCAGAATATATGCGAAAATTATTTTTAGCAACCTGGTTTTTAGTAGGAAGAGAAGTATAAACAAAATGGCAACCAGATTTTGGCTTGTCACGATAAATAAAGTGTTGCCAAATATCCTTAAACTTTATAGAGTGCAGCAC
The DNA here is from genome assembly GCA_002778355.1 of Clitarchus hookeri. Taxonomy (NCBI): domain Eukaryota; kingdom Metazoa; phylum Arthropoda; class Insecta; order Phasmatodea; family Phasmatidae; genus Clitarchus; species Clitarchus hookeri. Next base: position 475,198 of record NQII01001323.1, read on the forward strand.
AAATAAACTTCAAAAGAGCAACACTTTCGGTGAAGTAGATAGTATGTATGGTTGGCAACACTGATAATAGGAAATATCCAGATGATGGAATGGGTTAGTGCACAATTACGGAACTGTGGAAGATTCAATTTTATCTATATACGTGTATACAAGCCACTTTTGTGTTACTCTTTTGAGGAGTTACTGGGTGCTGCACATTATATAGTGTTCAAAGGAAATTTAGTGACACTGCATTAGTTGTGGCAGTTGTTGGCTTAAGCCAAAAACTAGCTGCCATTTTGTTTCTGCTTTCTTTCTTGATGAATGTTATGTATCCAAAAATTGGTGGTTTTTCTTTATTTTGTGTATTTTGTCGCAAATTTTGATCCATTCTTGACAGCTGTCGCGTCAGTTGTATATGCATTCATTGGTGGTTTTTATATACTTAACCTAAACAACCTGCACAAGCTTCAAAATCACATTGTACAATCATAATCTAATTGCATCTGGCAATTTGTAAACCCAATACATTGCAACTCTCATATTTGGATGTTTTTCCGTGTTTTACATTTGAATTAGAAGACTGTATTGTGTTTTTTCCATAACAAAGTTTTTTTTTTTAGTTTTTCGTAGTCCCAGCAGCAGCGATTGAGCACAATAAGGAGTTTACATATCAGCAGGCAAATTTGTCGTCTTGTTGATGTTACAAATATTAAGTAAAATCATACACTGCATGATAGAGAAAATGCCACACCATGAAGGAATGCTATTACGTAAATAGACCAAACTGTACGCATAGATGTGGATATGTGTGCACCGACATTGGCTTCCGGTCTCTGGTCCCATTACGATGAAACCTCTTTTCAAATCATCAGTTTGATGTTGTGTGAAATGGTAATCAAATGCATAACAAGCATATGTATAGCCACTTTGCACATTTCAGGATACGGCATTCATGCCTTCCTGGTCTGGCATTTTCTCTGTCAAGCAATGTATTTGAAAATCACTTAAGTTATATATTTATTTATTTGTTTACTTGCATAGATTAGCCATATGCTGGGTTACAACAATACTTGAAATGTATACATCAGTTCAGTGAAGACAGAAAGTAAAAGTATTATTTAAAATTGAAAAACATATATAGTACTACTAATTAACTAAATTATTCTTATACTACTAACATTACATAACTTAACTATTGTGTACATCCGTTAATTAAATCATCATAAAGAAATAAAGGAGTAATCGAATCTGAGAACTTATTGTAGACATTCTTGACTGTAAACAGTACAAACATTACATTGTTTCGTGGACAGTTGCACATTTAGTATTTCCGTATAATTTCATCATAAATACAATTAGTAGAGGTTGTGCGAAGTTTTGCATTTTCGAAGTGGAATCGAAGACTTCTGTACCTTGGACTTCATCTTCGAATTAAAAAATCTTGGAGTGAAAAGTCCAGAACATTTTCACCAAATGATTCCCCTCCTCCAGGGCTTCATGAACTTGGAAAGTATTCTGGTATAAGGAAGCACATCTGGAAACTAAAGCCTCAGTAGAAAAGGTGCTAAATTTCCACTGTTTTCCAAAGTAAGTTTGTAGTGTTTGTCCCAAGATCCACTGTGCTGAGATAACAATTTACCAGCTTGACATTGATGAGGGTCTGTCCTAAAGGGAAAAGAAAGGAGGGAGGGAATGTTTTTACGTCCCAGCACTTTCCTTTGTCTCTTCCTTTCTCCCTCTGTCTCTTTTTTTTTTTTGTTAGGGGAGCCAGGTGCCAAGCCTCATGTCACAGTTGGAGTGCCTGTAAACAGCAGGCTGTGGAAACCCTTGTGTAGTGGTGTCAAGACTATCCTCCTAGCCAGTGTTCTGGTGATCAAAGAGAGACACCCATGGTAAGGCAGCTTAGGAAGGTGACCGACTATAACATAACACAAATACAATGTGAATTTTCTGTCTCAAAAATTTATGTTTCTTTGCCTTTCTAATTTTGACATGGCTATTTTGTCTTTATGCTATTATTTTCGTGGCATTTTGCACCCAGCCACACCCACGAACCAGTCATTGAAGTGTGGATGATGATCAAGTCTGTGTGCATTGCTTTGTCAAAATGCATTCAGTTTTTTTATTTTGGTCCCTTAAAAAACTACCCATACAAGTTCATTTTGACTTACATTTATATTTTTAAAAAATGTATTGTGTTTTTTAGTTAAATTGTTTTCCCACGGGTTATTAAGAGATATCGTTATATCATGTTTATTAAATTTGATTAAATATTTATTATATAAAGTACTTTGCATATGTAAATTTAATATGTCAGTTTTGTATATTATTTGAAGACTTGTACACATGAAGTTTCCCCAATATAGTTTGAACATAGAAAGAGTTCCCTTCATATTCATTATAAAAAATGTTCTATTTTATTTACTATTTCATCTGTTACATTTTCAGGCAAAAAAAATTTTTTGTGAAATGCATTTATTTTGAGTCTTCCTGTTCATGAACAAATATTTTATACCAACCCAAGTTTAAATCATCAGTTAGTCTACATTTTGATTTTTGAAAATAACTCTGTTTTGAGAGTAGGTATTTTGCAAGTAACAATAACCTTGTGTATTGCAAAACCTATGCATATATGGAAAAAAACACCATTTTTGTTTTAAGCATATTTCTTGACTGTCAACAGCAACAAAACATGTAAACAGCTTTACATGCTTACTGTTTTCTGAGTTCAGAATTAAGTATTTATAAAAATATAGCCCAACATATATATATATATTTATTTACTACAACTTGCATTGTTGTATTAGTCTAGTTACTTTTTGGACACAGTAAAATGAAATAAGTTAAAATTTCCTTTTTTGTTTCAAATCCCATATTAAACATGGAAATTTTACGTTGTCTGAAGCAGACATGGAAAAATTATACTTCAGTTTTTTATACTCTATATACACGTTTATTTCATACATATTCTCGGCAAGAATATAATTATTGTAGTTCCCTTAGTTTAGCAGTCCCTTTTTGTCCCCTTTCAGGTCATAATGCATCCCAGTCTCATTTGTATGAACTTTATATAGTCCCTAATCCCTCCTGTATCTGCGGTGCCCCTAGTACAGATTTGACCCATCTCTTGTTTCAGTGTTCCACTGGCGGTGATCGAAGTTCGTTGTATGCCGCCCTTCAACGGCTTTGTGTAAGGTTTCATGTCGCTTACCCTTCAGTACTTTTTCATGGCCCTCAGGTAGTTTGCGACGTTCTCGCTCAGTTTTTACTTGAGCACATGATGATATCTGATTTTGGGAGTTTGGTGTCCTGTTAGTTGTCCAAGGTGACCGGCCCTCTCCTATCGTGCTATCCCTTGTTCCACGACCGTTCTTTCCCTCCATGGTTGATGGACCTCTACCCAGAAGAATAGTATTTGTGCTCCCGCCTGATTTTGTTCCTTGTTAGTTTTTCCGGTGGTTATTACAGCGTATAGTCTTTGCTCCTATTTTTCAGTTTTGGTAGTGGGCTTTGCTGTTGGCCACATTACCACACAAAAAAAAAGTAATAGTAATAAATAATTGTGAACACGACAGAAAAATGTGGAGGAACCTCAATGAATGTTCCCTTATCCACTTTTATTTTACAGGTTTCTTAAAAACTTTCTTTCTAAAGCATAAATAGTTTTTCATAAATAATTTAAATAGATTTTGTATGAATGTTTTATTATTATTATTATTATTATTGTTTAGGGCTGTTATCCAGAATTATGAATTACGTACGGCAATGTCATAGCAGTTAATGTATTTATCACGCGCAGGAGTTTTTGCGACCTGTCTGGTGAATTGGTGCCATCTTGTATTTTCCGAATCACGCCAGCCAGCGTGTTGCAAATATGCGGTTATGTACTCCTTTTTTTTTACATTGTATACACATTGAAGACATGCGTTCTGAAGTTTCTGTATACTATATCCGAAAGATTTAGCTATTCCTACAAACAAACCTGAACAATAATTGGAAGGAGATAAAACCAAGATTTCACAGACCTTAATTTTGAGGCTCGTCGGAAGAATTTGTTTAAATTTATGAAGGAACTTTAGATGATAATATCCTGTTTGAACCATCCCTGATATTTGTTTGACCCAGTTTAGATTTGTATCTAATTTAATTTGTAAACTTTCGGCTGTAATGACTTCAGGGATTGTCTCTTTATGTGTCTTAATTACGGGGTGCATCATTAACTTGTTGATGGTCTTTGGTGCGCCAATTAAGAGCTTTTTTTTGGGGGTTAATTTCAATGCTGTTTTCACCATACCATGTGTTAATTCTCCCCAGATCTTAGTTTAGTTTTTCTACAGTAGAAAGTAACTCATTTGGCGAACAGGAGATATACAGTTATGTGTCATATGCAAATGGGTGACATTTTAAATACCTTAGGCAGAGTGGAAGATCACTTATATAAATGGAAATTAGGATCGGTCCTAATATAGATCCCTGAGGCACTCCAGCCTTCATGAATTTAGATTCTGAGCACTTTATTCAGTCACAGGTATTCATCTCTACCATTTGGGCACGATTATTTAAGTAAATTTGGAACCAATTTATGGCACTTATGATTAAGCCTATATGGTTTCATTTATCCGCAATAACCTTTCATGATTTAGGGTGTCGAATGCTATCGAGAAGTCTAACAATATAAGAAAGGTTGTGTATATGTCATCAGATATATCCAGAAGCGTGGTGCTTGTACTGTGATGAGGGTAGAAACCCAATTGTTTTTCATAATAAAAATTGTTAGCATTTAAGTATTCTGATAACTGCGTGGATTACTTTTTCAAGGAATTTTGAAATGACAGGTAGAATGTTAATCGGTCTGATGTCCTTATATTCTGCTGGGTGTTTTATTTTCACTGTGGGTTTTATTTTTGATAGTTTCCATATTTCCGGGAATGCTGAGTACTTGATTGACGTATTTATTATATGCGTTATAGCAGGAACACAGAAGGGCGTACAGAGTTTTACCATATTTATGTTAATGCCGCCCTTTCCTATTGCTTGCATTCTTAATGAATTAATTATTTTATAAATGTTGGTCTCTGATACAGGTTTGAAAAAGAGATGTGTGTTTCGGCTTATATGGTCCTCTGAGTTTTGTTTAAGTCAAGGGCTGTTTGCTGTAAGATTTGGCTGGAATTTACAAAATAGTCGTTAATTTTATATGGATATTGTGATAATAGTGGTATTGTTTGGCGGTTTTACCTTAAAATGTAGAAAAAATTTTAATTTATTTTGTTTATAAATAGGTGTTGCGAAACTTTAACTAATATAAATGAAGTTATGGTCAGTAAATCATTTTGCCCTTTGTATGTCGCCTTACTATCATCACGTACGACTATTAGGTCAATCATGGTTGTGGATTGTGGTGTTACTCTGGTTGGGAAGGTTATCATTTGTTTAAGAGCGTACACTGTAAGCATCTGATTAAATTGGTTATGTCCGCTGCTGTATTGTTCAGTAAATTTAAATTGAACTCTCCCACACAGATAATATTTTCGTGAGATATCAATACGTTTTCTATGCCCTGTTCAAACTGCTCCAAGTTCCTTATATGAAACATCAGGTGGGTTCTACACTACCGATATTGCTATTTTCTCATGCTTTTACTTTACTTATACCCACAACTAGTGTACTGTTATCTGAGGGATCAGGTAAGTCGATTATTTTGGTTCCAAGGCTGTTGTGAATGTACATGCCAACACCACCCCCACAACAATCACCTACCCTGACCGTTCTTATGAATGTGTAACCCGCTATTTCCAATATCACTGTGGGACAGCCTGACGTAGCCATGTTTCACTTATTACAAATATGTGGACCATGTTATTTATCTGTACTACGAATGAGGGAACGTACATTTAGGTGACATTTTCAAATTATCTTTAGTATTTGTCGGGAAACTTGAGTCAATCTAGTTTCAAAGATGGGTTCTGAGTAGCCGGGACAGGCGAACGTAACCTTCGCAACAGGGAGGAAGGTGGTGAGGCTAATGGTACACTACCTTTGACAGTGGAATGCTCGCTGGGGGAGGCGAGACTAGCCATTGTCGTACTCCCGTAAAGACTCCAGGGGTACACAAAACAAGTCCATTTATAAGATACTACACTGCTTTTCTAGCTAGCACTTGATAATTAGTATGGGTATGGAGTAGGGATGGGACTTCAATACTTGCGATACCATCGATACCCTTGCAGTGTCGAATATCAAAAACTTATGGATGGTATCGTAGGGGATACTGAAGTTCCAGGAATGATTAAGCAGTAAATAGTTAAATATGTACTTTTAATATTGCCTATCTATATTATAATCATTCAACTGTTATATTTAAGTTGATTATATTAATTTATAGTGGTATAACAACACATAATGTTTATAAACAAAATAGATGGCGTGTTTACAGTTGGGTGTGTCACACAGTTTTTACTATGCACATGAATTCTGAAAAGTTCATGGCAACGTGATAATTTTTGTCAAAAACTGTATATGCCAGCTATATGAGGAGTGAAATGTGGCATTATTTTAAAGTGGATAGTGCCAATCAAGGGTGAGCAAGTTTTAGCATTTGTAAAAAATTGTTTTTCCGACTCTGTAAATCACACAACCACGAATTTGGCAGAAAAAACACTGAGCATTGTCACGCAATATTGGTGTTAACATGCAAAGTTTCAAGAAAGTAGATTTGGTTTTCTGGGCTTGCCATCAGCAACTGTAAGCATATAATTATAATACTCTAATACTTCTTTTATTATGATGGAATAGTACTCACAAATATTACGTTATCAGTGCAAGCATGTGAATAATTTATTTTGAATGCAGGTTTTAGTTTGGTATTGAATCGTAATCCGTTTTCATCGTATCAGTGGAACTTTATTATTATTATTAAAAGGAGCAAGTATTGTCGATTCTTTCAACTTAGTATAGAGTAAAACTGGTATCGTCCCATCTCTTAGTAGTGTATGATTTGTTGTTAACAAATTTATGCTTAACCAAGGACATGCGAAGCAGTTTGTTTTTAACTTTTTATGTTTAGTTATTTCTGTGATGTAGCAAAAAAAAAGCGTTGCACAGTTTCGAACAGTGCAACCGCACACATAAATTTTGTGTTCTCTTTTTGTGAGGTACATTACAAAAAAAAATTTATGTTCATTTCTGTTACTTGAAATGTACATTTAACTCAATTAAAGTGGTTGGCTAACCTGAGCTATTTTCACGTGCGAGGCTCACAAGCTTTGAAGTGATGAGAGTGAGACTGCCTCGTGCAAGCAAGTGCCCCATTGCTGCTAAGTGCAGTGTTCTGAACTGGCGTGCAATGTTCTAGTACTGTGTGTACCCCACCATTTTATTGGTGGGAAAGTCTGTAGCAAATTTCACTACACGCTTCTATCTTAGTAAGTTTTGTGATACTGCATTCTGGAAAAGGCCATTGTAGAGCACTTCTAAATAACGTAGTACTCATTATGGGTAGGGCCCTGTATTTATGGTAATTAAAATGAGCTGATTTTGTTAAAATTTTTCTATTTTGTTATAAAAAATATATTTCTCTCTTCAAATAAATTTTATAGCAAAACATGCTTGTGTTGTTATTAGGATATGGATATGCTGTTTTTGTAACAATTTCAATTAAACCTAAATTAAACTTGTTTTTCATTAGTTTTAATCATTACATATTTCCATGAAAACATAAAAAATTCTTCAGCAATAAGGATGAAAAGTAATCTGACGATGGTATACTTGGTCATGTAATGCACACTGTCGTCGTAGCCAATTTTGTGTGATCAGTCTTATTAATTTGTCAAGACATTTTAAAAACACTCGCTAGCATTTCAGTTTTCTAACAATATTATATCACCCACACAGCTTCTGTTCATTTGTAGGTAACAATATTATTATTAGAACACAAAAACACACTGTCCTTTTAATTATTTGTTACATCCCACAGAATCATATCTTGACCCTCGACTGAGTGTTGAAATTTTTGTGCGTATACTTTATGTATTGTATTTGATTACCTTATGCCTGGTTGCACCATTAACAGTCCTGAACCGATATCCTAAGATTTTGGTTCAAACACGATCTTCAGTTTGATCCAAGTTCCGATGTTCGTGTGCAGCACCAACGTAAACGGCCGGGTTCCGGTCGTAGATCTGATCTCGGTTTGGAACTAGGATTGAGAAGAAGCACTGTTTGTGATTGGCTCTCATTTCGTGACGTCATGATGCAACTGTTTATTTTGAAGTTCGGAGACAATAGGTTTTTGTGGACATTATCTCTAAAGACTGGGATATTTTACTAAATAATTTTGTAGAATGCACTGGAAATTTTCCATTTCAGGTTTATTTGATTGGAAACACTTAACACACATTTTTTTCATCATTTTGAATATGTACCAATATTATTGAAGAAGGTAGTGTACATAGAACCAGATAGTGCGATGTTTTATCTGTTTTAAGTAAAATAATTGTATAAATTTTACTGAATAATATTCAAGTGTGTATAATGTTATTTTCAATTCCCCCCAAAAAATATTAAATATTGCTATGTGTTGGTGTATTTTCATACTACATTTGTCAGTGACTGCTGCTCTTGATATTTTGATTTCTGAATGACTTTTCCAGTTTTGCATTGTTTGCTCAGAGGGATAATCATGAATTTGTTCTCTCTCTGCAAAACATTAATACATCTTTGAATAAATACATTGGATCTTACACCTTTGTAAATTGTCTCAATTTACAACAGTAAACTACAGAAGCCATTTTAAAATTATTTAAATATTAAGCTTATTAATAGTAAATAAATATATTTAACAGTACTTTTTATACACTTTTCTGATATCTGAGATTTTGAACAACCTTATTCGGCTGTTCAAAATGAAGTTCAACTCGATCGCCAGCCATGCTCTGAACCCGAATGGTGCGACAGTTTTCTGTGTCGATCTTGGATCAAGTTCGGGCATGATCTCGAATCGAGAGATGAACCTCAATGGTGCAACCAGCCATTGGTGTTTTTTCATATGGCAGTTGCTGGTAATCGTTAAGAATAGTTTTTTCCAAAAAAAAAATTAAAATAACTGCAAACACTGGAGAAATGCATGCCGACTGTTACTCCAACACAAATTCCCAACCTAACCACAAAAAAAAACATAAAAATACTCCTTTCATAGTACAAATGTTTTCACAAAAGTTTTTATACATTGATATGCTAAGTTTTTCTGGGGGGAAGTGGCACGTAAGTTTTTGGTTTCACAGCAATATGAACATTGCTACCAACAGATGTGTGTTTTTACATGAAGTTATTGCCATATAACTGTTTTTTGATGCCTCCAGAGCACAGTACTGTATCTACAAAAAGGCCAGTGTAGAGGGTATAATGAGATGACAATTACAGTGATTGTTACAGTAAAATATGGATTTTTCAATTTGTTTGCGTATTTATTTGGCCAAGGAGTATGAGTATTTGAGGCTGTAGTTGAATTGCATGAACTAAAGGTGGATTGATTTGGGTGGCCTTTAACGAGGTTTTGAGAGCCGATGAGGGTGAGTCGAGTATGAAGCAGTGCCAGAATACAAGGATGTGGGAAACTGGAGATCCCCAAGTAAACCTGCCGATGAGTAGCATTGTCTGGCACAATTCCCACGTGCGAAAATGAACTAATGGTTTAAACCTGGGATTTTACATGCTCATTTGATGGAGAGCGACATTGTATAGCAAAGTGAAAATGAAACTAATAAGACTGTGCATTGAATATATTCATTGGAGGTTATTAAAAAAATACACGTTTCATTGGCAGATGCATGTGCAGGTGGGTAATTATAAAGAATGACATATTTTTGGGAAATGGAAATGATATCTGAAAACGACATTTTTTTTTTTTACCTCTTTTCTCCCTACTGTAATTGAGAAAATTTAAGAATCGCTTCTTAGTCAGCTGGGATAGTAGGTGAACCAATAATTTTGTCACTATTTACTATCAAGATTTTTGCCATATCATTAAGGTTAACTTCCATTTTATTATTACATTTTTATATGCTAGCATGTCTTCGTTTTCTCAATCCTCACACGTGTTGTACCAGTATTTTTGAATTATGTTTTCCCTTGGAAATAAGTGTATACACACAATCACCATATCCTTTCCTTGATACAAAATACTTGAGGTATTTCCTTGATTTTACATGCCGAAACTGAATTGTATTTATTGCAGAAAGTTAACTTAATCTATGGGAAGAAAAAACATTTGTACATTTTCAGCTAGAAATTCGAAGTGGTCCCCAACAATGAATTTGTTGAGTGTCTGAGGTTTAGTCTTTGAGCTTTTCTTTCACAAACTTCAGGATTTCTTACCAAAAAGCCCTTCAACTAATAGCGACCTGCAGATTTTTCAGTGAACCGGTGATGGATCCCATTTTCATGACAATATTTAAAAACATTAAATTTGAGCATATTTGATGTGAGTGGATAACCAACATCTGCTGAACGAGTTATTCTCCTCCGAAGTTCCCGCTCTTCCTCATTTGTAAAGGTTGCCTTAGAGCTCAGTTTGTCTTTTACAACTGTATTATTGCAAGATGACAGCGAAGGGTTCGCCTAGGTATGACATACCTTTTGCTTGCAGCGTTTACAGATAGGCGCCCACCTCTTACAGCATCTACCGCCTCGTTGAGTTCATATTGTTCCCAAACACCAAGCTGCTTCTTTCGAGGATCAAAGGGATTTATTTCTGAAACAAAGGAAACAATAAGTATTTTCGTTTTAGTAGTTACCTTGGCAAAAGTTTACAATGTTATCACCTGGATAAATTTTTTATTAAGAATTTTGGCATTTGAAAATACAATGTGAGAAAGTTAATGCAAGAAAACTCATCATTAAATTTTTTTTAAAGTATTAAATCACTGAATCTACCGTGTTTTCAGTCGTAGATATAAGTACCAGCGTGAGAAGAGAATTTTTTTTAAATATTTGGTGGTTTTAATTCAGGTTGGGGGAAATGACCTGACTTGAAAGGTAGTGGTGGGTCGTGGTGTGAGGGGGGTTGGGGTTACTAAGTATAGGAGAAGTTCCCAAGAGCTAGGACAGAAGTTGGTAGCATGCAGATTAAAAAGGGAATAACGTACAGGAAGGCAGTAGCAATGAGTGAGGTTTATGAGAGAGTATGTGGGGATTTGGGGCTACATTTTTAGATAGTAGGGAATTGGTAGGAAGGGACCAGGTACACCTAACAGACCACAGGGAAAGGGGATCTGCTAGGTAGGGAAGCAGTTGACTGTTAAGCGAGGGCAAGGACTGAGCAGCGAGTGTTTAAATAGCAACCAATATGGGGTGGATATAGTGGTAGCTGTGGAGACGTGACTGAATGAGGAAGTGCTTGACATAGAATGTAGGCAGAATAAGTAAACCATCTTTAGAAAAGAGAGGGATGGGAGAGGAGGAATAATGGTGTGTGTAAGGGAGGGTCTGTAGAATGGATTAGTTAAGATGTTGAGGTGATGAAAATAAAAGTAAGTGGTGGTGATAGTAAGAGGATTACTTTGCTGGCAGCGTATAGGCCACCAGGACAGGTATAACAGGCAATTGAGACAATCAAGGAGAAGGTTGATAGACTATAAAGGACAGGCAGGGGATCTGAATATGCCAGGTGTGAGATGGATTAAGAGTGCAGAAGGTATGGGCAGCATGATGCAGAGAATGGCAGCACAGTTAGTCAACATAGGTTTTGTCCAGGTAGTAGAAACACCTATGAGGTGGAATGAAGAGGGTATTGGGTCTGTGCTGGATGTGGTGTTGGTCAGACCTGGGAATGCTGTAGTTGGTGCAATAGTATTGGATCGCATAAGCTATCACGATTTACCTGTTGTGGAAATTGGGCTTGGCAGGATGAGGGAAGAGCAAACGGCTGATAGGTTGGTGTGGCAGTATGGGAGAAGAGACAAGGAGGGGTAGAATTATGGTCTGGGGGAGATCCACCATATTATGGACAGGAGATTCTAAAAATGAAGTGTATAACATGCCAAGTGGAGAAATGAAGGGATTACATCTGGGGAGATCCACCATATTATGGACAGGAGATTCAAAAAATGAAGAAGTGTAGAAAATTACATTCCAAGTGGAGAAGTGAAGGGATGACAAGAGCTAAGGAATTGATGAAACAATTGGGAAGGAAGCTTGAAAGGATGATCAAACAGCCGAAGAATATGTTTTTAGGGAAGATGGTGGAAGAAGAAAAAGGAATGGGAGAAATTGTTTAAGTCTGTTAAAAAGGGGAGGAGATAAAGGGATCCCTCTGCTGAAAGGTAGGGATGGCAGGACTGCGTCAAATGCCCAAGAAAATTCGGAGATGCTGCAAGGCCACTACTTGTCAGTGTTTGAGGGAAAGGAGGATTGGAATAGGGATGGGGGGTTGTTTAGTATGTTTAAGATGAGGGAGTGGAAGATAGCAATGGCAATCAGGGGGTTGAAGAGCAGTAAGGCAGAGTGGGTCCAGACAGGATAGGGACCGCATCACTTAAGTTTGGTGGAGAGTATTGGTGAAATATATTTGGAGGTGTTGTTGTTTAGCAAGTCCTTAGGAGAGGGTAAGTTGCCACAATGTTGGAAGGATGCGTTGGTGGTCTCAGAACACAAGCAGGGGGGAGGCCTGGCAGCTACAGACTGGCGAGTCTCACATTGAATACAGCAAGAGTAATGGAAAGGCTGGTGGTTCAGTATGTGGTGAATGTTATGGACAAGAGGAATTGGTTGTTGGAGTCACAACATGGTTTCAGAAAAGGACACTCGTGTGAGACGCAGTTGGCTGGGCTGTTAGATGATCCGGTGCAGGCAGTTGATTAGGGAAGCAGGTTGATGCTTGTTTAATTGATTTTGATAAGGTGCCTCATGGGACTTGGATGAAGAAAGTGGATGAGCTGATGTTGGACAAGTGGGTAGTTGAATGGATTGGGGACTTCCTCAGGGGTGAAGACAAAGGGTGAAAGTGGGGGAGGCAATATCGGAGGAAGGAGAGGTTATGTCAGGGGTACCACAGGGAAGCGTGCTGGGCCCTTTGTTGTGTACCATAATAGTATTAGTAAATGACATGGGTTTGGAGATTAGGGGAAAAATAAGATGATTGTGTATTGTATACAGTTGCGGGAGGGGGTGTAAACTTGCAAGCAGACATTGACAGGATATGGTTGTGGACCATGGAAAATAAAATGATAAATTCAAGAAAAACTAAGGTAGTGAGGTTAACAAGGAAGAAGGTGACAAGCAGGGACATGTACAGATGGGAGGAACAAGAGACAGAGGAAGCTGCAGAATATAAGTATCTAGGGATTGTATTGCAGGGAGACCTCAGATGGATAAAAAACTGGTAGATGGTTGCAAAAGGAAGAAGGGTTCTGAAAGGAATCAGCAGTGAGGTGAAGGCGTATGGCACAATGGTACAGCCTATGTTAGAATATGCGGCAGCAGTATGGTACCTGGACCTGTACCTGGAGGTGGGAGTGAGAGAGCTAGAGAAGGGCAGTAAGATGGGTGAAGGGTAGGTGGAGAAGACAGGCAGGATGGTGAGGACGAAGGGAACTATAGGCCATCAGTGATGAAAGAAATGGGGTGGAGTTCGTTGAGGAAAAGGAGGAAAGTTGAAAGACTGGTCAGAATGGCGAATGGAGAGCGTGGGAAAGGTTACACTGCCAGCTAAGTAAGGGGATGTTTAGAGGGAGAGGAAACAATAGTAAGAAGCTTAAAATGGCGTGGAGGAGAACGGAGCGGGGTAGGCAGTCAATGCTTACGAGGTCTGCGATGGAGTGAAATGTGTTGCGGGAGGAATTGGTATCTGTGAGGGGGGTTTCAAAGTTATGGAAGTGGAGTTTGGTCAGGTAGGAGAGAGCTCGCCACCGGGCGGTAGCCCAATTGCGGGTTATTATTGTGTTTTTGTGAAGGTGAAAACAATTATTTTTAAACCAAGGTAATAAATAAACACACTTCTTAAAGTTAAAACTACACTAGAATGAATAATAACCAGCGAGGGACATATACAGCGCACCTTAACAATTTATTTCACAATATGTTGCTAATATGGCCATATCAACAATCTGGGTGACTTTTCAGGAAGTCATTAACAGTATTCAACTGGTAAAAGAAAATTAAATTTTGAAATCTCTATATGAATCGGCATATAAAAATTAGTCAAACAATTGAAATTATCTAATAATACATGAGAATAAATCCCATTTTACCGGAGTAAAATAAGAAACCTTTTCTCTGAACACCATAAACTCTAGAAAATTACGTCTCCCCAGCCGCTGTGCACGCTCACCGAAACTGGCAACTGCCCGAACGTTTTAACAGTGTTGCTCGGGAGACGATGCCTACGCTACCTATAAGTTTCAGTACGAACTAAGTATACGGCAGCCAACTGACCATATTACCATCACTGACATTATTTGCCCCTACTTAAACAAAAAAAAAAAACACCTCCTGTCTGGTTACGTCCCTGATGCATGCTGAACATTGTGTCACACGAAGACGTGGAATTGATGACAGTCCGCCAAATAGCTATCGTAAAATGATGTTCAGATCATGTAAACCGAGATGTCGGTTAAACAAAGCCCAGCAACGCGGAGAAAATTGTTGGCAGATGTGACAGGTGCTGGCCGTAAAATCGTAGCGCACATTAGGTAACAGAAAACTTGAAGAAAGGAGCCTTAGATTCTTATTTCCGAGCAAACTACACGACGTTGGAGTGTGCGCTTCCATTCGCAGGCGAATAATGCACTTGTTTGCACAACTGTGTTTTAAACTCGAATCCTATCCATTTGATGTTGCTACTGCGCTCTATCACATTTTTTTTTTGTCCATGTCCAGGCGCTAAGCGTAGTTCGATCGCTATCTTCTCTCAGTTTGGCAACCGCCCCAAAATTACAGGCCAATTAGCATATTGAATATTCGTTCTAAGGTGACTGAATATATAATCCTAAAACTGATTAACGCACCCCTCACCAGCCATAATTTACTATAACCCCACTGTTCATCAAGAAGGCAAGTGTTTTAAATTATTTTCGGAGTTCCATTGTGGCTTAACACACCGCCGCGTAACATACGATAAAATATCTTTGACCGTGCAAATGAGGTCATTATAATGTATTCATTACTCTAAATTCAGTCAGTATGTAGCCTATTTAAACAATACCTTTTGTATGTGCTTATCTCGTTACTTTAATAGAATAAAGTATGCAAGTATCTCCACCATATATGGCTACACCTCGCTTAAATCAAGTTGATGGCTTTAATCTAATACCTGTAAACCTCCGAAAATACACATTTTCATCATTCAATAATTGATTGAAAATAATCTGTGGGCTTGGAGATACGGTAGGTTATCGAGCTAGTGAGTGAAATTTTCGGTGGTTTGATCGTTCACTACTGTCGCAACTCAACAAAAATATCTTCAATTTGTATATGTAAATAATATATCATTGAATTTGACTGTATTTTTGTAACATATATATATATATATTTTTATTAGCCCTAGAGTTTCCCCATACATTAAAATTCAGTATACAAAGTCTATATACAAACATATTTTATGTACGCGAGTATGTACACGTACATAGTATGGACGCATATGCATGAATAAATTCACGCAAAATTCCGCTTTTCGTTATTGCCACTAAGCAATTTCTTAATCCTTGCAACAAAGATTGGTAAAACACACATCTCCTTGTTTTTTCTTGTCTGTGGCTCAGTTCCCAATTTAATTTTTTTTTTTCGCGTAGTTCATTGTGTAATTGCATAACAGCTGTATAAATATCCGATGGTGCCGACAAGCCATTCTACAGCTTTTATCCCCCCTCCCCCCTTTTTTTTCTACCACCACATCAACCCTTCCTCGTAACGGCGTTTCGCTAGTTCGTCCATTATTGTACTTCTTTATCTGTATGCACCAGGCATCGATCCAGCGAGTAAAAGCGCACACAAGCAGTTAGAGCGATCGTATCGGCGACTTACTACCCCGCGGCGTCATGCGAGCGAGTTGGAACCACGTATTGCGTCAGTGTTCGTCTATGTCAACGGCTGCGCGCGCTGTCGGAAGTGCTATGCCTCGGCCACACCGTCTCGCAGTGCTGTAAGTACACACACGCGCGGATCCAAGGGGATGGCGGCAAAGGAAGCTTGATTTTATACTGGATAGAAATGAGATTATTCTTGAAACGAAGTACATTGTTAATGAAGCAGCATTAATACATACTGTGTGCTAAGTACATTGACATGAAGTTTTAAAATGTGTTTTAGATAGCCCGTGCACCAAGTACTCACGTTCATATGCAGCATTGAAACTTATGCTAACTGGTAGGCATGTGGTTTGATTGTATCGCACAGTGTCGCGCCTCTTATAAGCCCGTTTCACCCGCCATATTTAATTTTTTATTAATTTTTTTCGTAATTAAAATTTAAGAGAATTTATTGAAAAATGCGACAATAGAAACTTATACATCGTTACGGACATAATATATGAACTACTAACGCATACTTATGCAACAATCAAGTTAGTACCAAATTTAATATAATAATTTATTTTCACCTTTTTAATGAATTACCAGGTAACACCTATCAACAATTAGGTGCAAACATTTTCACAGAACTATGAAATGTAATGCTTCTATAATGAAGCATTTCCAGTAATAACCCTGATTCTTCTGTTATGGCACCAAAGCGAGTAATTTCTTTATAAGGGGGTGACAGCCTCTTAAGTAGCCCCCTCCTGAATGGGTGTCTAGATCCGCCACTACGCACACACAGAGCCAACGGTAAACTGAGCGCCAATGAGGGCCCTGCTTAGTTTACTCTTTCGATGCATCGAGTACACGGGGTGTGAACAGTGTCTGACACTATCACGGTAACGGGTGGTCCCATTCTAAGTACGCAGAGGCCAGCGTTAAGCCTCACTCCATCACATATTTCTTGTGTTGTAAGCCAGAGCCGAGAACACTAGTGGGTTTTAAAACTTCCCTAGTGGTTTGTCCTTTGCATACTCGGACCATCCCTTGGTCACGCCTTCGATCGTGTATTCTTCCGCCTCGTGTAAAAAATTACGTTGCTATCAAACGACTATAGTCTATTCGCGGTACCTTCACACTTTTATAGTCAAACCTTTGAATAATCATCTCATGTATGACTTGCTTGGTTGCTTTTTGAATATGCTATGTATTACAAGCAGTGTATACTTGTGTTAACATAAAAGTACTTTATTTTAGGTGAAGTTGAACTTTCACTCATATATGTATGTATGTATATATATCTATATAATCTATATATGTATATATATCGATATATCTATATACATATATCATTTAAAATTAATATGAATAAATACAGAGGTAAAATAATTGTATTGGCAATGCATACTAAAAAAAAATAGTTCTTATAACTTACAAAATATTGTTACATTGAGTGCGCACGAATGCGGCGCGCTGTCCCTTTGGTTTGACTGTCTAGTCTCGGTCAAGCTTTGTTTGCATGCGGTGGGAGAATATTCAGAAAGTAGAACTTTAGCAGTGCTTCAGAAAAGTTGAAAGTAACCTTAAATTGCTTATATGGGCTATTCGCGGTTAATTAAGCGCTTTTGAAAGCCCTGCTTACGATCTACTATTTTCCTATAATTTTGTATCCTTCCGCCATACGTGAAATTACTATTGCCATGGACCGTCTCACTTAATTCATGCGCCATCTAAGTGAAACTGAGGAATTTTTTTAGGATAGTAAACGTGTAAAATAACGCGCAAATTCGCGCTCTTTCATGTTTTATATATATATAAAAAAAGAAAGTGACTTCTCTAGCAATGCATTTTAAATATTTCACTCGCAGTAAGTCGTCGTAGAGCTATTTTTTCTTATTTCACTGCCAACTTAACTGGCAGCCTGCTTGCCAACGTGTACTGTAGCATACGTTTAGTTATGAGCAGTAACTTTTTTCAAATGTTGATTTCAAAAGTGCTCACTTTACCGTGTACAGCCTTGAGTAAACATATGTTGGCCAAATAGCACTGCGGAATTAATTGCAAGCTTAAACATGTTACTGTTATGGCAATTATTATACTCTGCATTCTGTAACATAACAATATACCGGCTGTATTTGCCACCCAAACTGAACATTGCAATTTCAAGAAGACATTAATGCATAGGTCTTTGGCAGAACTAGTATACATAATGCCAGTTATAATTTATATTAATTAAAAAACTTATTGAAAACAGTAAAAATACACCAAAATTCTTATTAACTGATGTTGGTCGGATAGTGTAGATTAAAAAAAATTTAAGTATCTGGGAGAAATAATTCAAGAAAATGGTTTAGAAAAATCCGCTATAGAATAAAGGATACCTACATACAATGGAAAGAGCATATGGCATAACTAAAGATATTTACAATAAAAAAATTGTATCTAAGAATGCGAAAATAAGACATTACGATACAGTAATAAAGCCGGAATGCTTATATGCAAGTTAATGTCAAGCATTGAATTATAATTTGGATCAACTAGAATCATTAGAAAAAATACAGAAGGCTGGAAATTGAGAAGTAATTATGAAATATATAAAAATATAGAAAATATAACAGAAACATTGAGAAAAAGCAGACTGATATTTTTTGGACATTTGTACAGAATGGATGAAAATATGTTAACAAATCAGATCTTCATATATCTTTGGTAAACAAGTCAACACAACGTTGGATTCAAGAAGTCAAGATGGATTTATTAGAACGAAACAAATTAGAACCAGAAAAGCTACAGAAATAAAACTTTTTGAGGAAAAAGTGTTTAAAATGGAGAAATTCCAAGGTCGGAGAGAAAAAAACGGTCTCAGAATAGTCCGAAGAAAGAAAAAAATAAACACAGTGAACAAATGAACAAATGTTAAGGAATTGAAATTTACACGTGGTCCCCAGATGTCCTACCGGAAATAATAATAAAAATTTCTCCCGGCGCTTTGCATGCGCGGAAATTGGCTCTGAAAACAGAAATTTGTGTTTGCTAGATTGGAAGTTAACAACGCTTTTTACCATGCTTTGGCTCACGCTGTATTTGAATTTGTCGCTGAATTTTGTGTGTGTCACATTTTGAATTGAACACGTTCCCCGCGGTTACAGTGGCCCGGAATTTAATTTTGTGCGCGGCACACTGCAGTTACTATGCTTTCGACCACGTCTACGACCGCTCGGAATTCGAAGTTCTCAATGACATTTATGATTGCAAGGTCAAATTAACCATGTATTCCAAACGTCAATATTTGACTATGAATACCACTTCAAAAATACTTGCAGTAGTATTATATTACAAAATAGTCTCATTATTGATATTGCAGTTCATAAATGCACACTGTTAAGAGTAATCCAACAGTCATATCCGCATAAAAATGCTTCCAAGATGGAGAAGTTTCTAAAAGAAAATCTTAGCTCAGTTTCTACTGCTCAGTATGACGAAAAACACGCATCTTACAATGAAAATTTTATCGAAATACCGTCCAGTACTTTTTGTGTTCTACCAGAACATACAAAGTGATACGCTAACATACACTGAAAAAAATTGCTGTTTTCAAAAGAAGGCTATGTTATTTAATATCTTAAAATAAAGACATAAAACTTGAATATAAAACCTAGCCTTTGAGGACATTTATTATTTTAATATTTATGTACTATCTTTTTTTGCCAATTGCCTCCTAGATTTCATATAATAGTGTTTTATTGCAACTTCTTTCGCGCAGTTTTTGTGGAGAAACTCCGGCAAGTTTTACATTTATTGATTCCTGTGAGGTTTATCCTTAATATAAAAAAAAATGCGTATTTTAAATTGCACAACGTTACGCCTGCCCTATAATTTTCTCTCCCATTATAGCATATGGTTACATTAATCGTTTTTAAATGGAGAAAAAAAAATATTATGTTCCCTGAGCATCAATTTTGAGACGGCTTTGCCATGATCGATATAAGTCCATTAGGGTGTTTGATGCTAGAAAGCAGTTATTATTGAATGCTTTCAGGGAATGACACATTAGCTTGGGTTTATAATCAACTTTCATATAGTTAATGGAGCCCATGCCGGCATACTGCGAGTGAGTTTAGCGTGAGTAACAAATAAGTGATAAAATACGGTCTAGGAAAACTACTATAAATCAACGCAGATTGTACACCGCCGTCTTGCATTTAGATATTTTTCGCCTGAGCTTGGCAGAACAGATATTGTAAGCTCTATAATGTTATGTGGTTCTTGTAAGTACCCTATATAATATGTACAGGTATGTAATACGGCTAACATCATTTAGTAATAATACATACAAGAGACAATCATTACACTATAATATAATTCACACACTGGAAAAAATAGTTAGATACTTGAACATCACTGACTTTGCACTACAAACGGAATGTAAAAAGTAGGTTATACAAGCTAAAACAATAAATCACTTAAAACTGTACGGAAATTATTTCTGTGATATTTAAGAGAAAAACAAAAAAAGGAAACGAGTTTTCAACGGTGTATTTAAAAGGCAACTAGAAAATCATTTGGCACAAAGGAAAAAATATGGAGCAGAAGGTTCTTGAATGTTTAGAATAATATCATTAAAGAAGAAACAAAATTAGAAGTGAACAAATTGAACTCTTACAAAATATGCAATGAAACACGGAAGAGAGCAAAGCAGTAAATAAAGATGAAATAAATGTGTTCAAAAAGTAGTAAGGGAACTACAGCAGAAAGAATGCAGGACAAGTTCATAACCAACAGAAAATTATATACATGGCGAACAGGATTTCGCTTATAAGGTTTTAAAACAAACTCAGAAAAACTTATAGGGGGAGAAAAAAATGTTTTGAGGAAAAAATATGGAGTAGTAATAACTATTTCTTTTTGCGACAAATAAGGGGAGGAGGAGAATTTAAACATTGTCTTTTGAAATTAACTTTGGTTACTAATTACTATCCTCGACAATTAATAAAATAATAAGGAGCTTTTACAACAGCTAACAATAATAAAAATAGGGACAACGAACGTGTACGGCAAGGTTGTCAAATACCACCTGCTTTATACAGGATGATTCTAAAATCACGGGACAAACATTGAGGGGTGGTAGAGCTCACTAAAACAAACAATTATTGTAAAGGAATATATGGGCGGGAGTGACGCGTTGAGGCACAAACACAAAAATAACACATGAAATGCAACACATTGTTTATTTACAACGTCGCCGCTAAATGCCTTTTTACAGCAATGTTTATAATAATTGCTCAAAATTGCTACCACCGACAGTAATGCAAGCTTGGTAGCGTCGGTGGAGTGATTGGCGAACAGATTCAAATACGCCGGGTATTTCACGCACGCCACCATTGTCAGCCAATCACGCCATATGTAGAGGTCGCCAAGCATGCGTGACTGTTGGTGGATGCATTTCCAGCAACTGTTTTAACATTTTCTGTACGGAATCACTCGTTAAGTATGCTGCTAATAAACATTTTATGTTTCCGTTAATGTGTTATTTTTTGTGTTTGTGCCTCAATGCGTCACTTCCGCCCATATATTCCTTTACAATATTTGTTTGTTTTAGTGAGCTCTACCACCCCTCAATGTTTGTCCCATGATTTTAGAATCATCCTGTATATGTATAACATATATTGACTAACGACATATTTAAAATCGAAAGTAATTAATCCAAAAGGATGCCTCAGGACCACAAGGCAATATTTTAAAAATTCTGTTTTATGCAGATAATTCTTCAAGAGACAGAAAATTATTTACTAAATAAGTATTCTACTTCATCTGATTCATTTACAAATATTACAGAGCAATGTCAGTACAACTAAAAGAATGTCATTCTGGACAAATATGTGAATTATTTCAGAACAATTTTCTCGCCTTACATTGGCAAAAAAAAATCACCATAATATTGACAAAAACGGTAAAGATTTTAAAGTTTCTATGGAACCGTCCATAAAATATCAAAGAACACACATGGAAGCTGGGTACCTACAAAATTTTTTAATAAGGTACAAATTGCAGAAATACAATTTCTCCGAAGAATATGATCGCATTCGAAAGAAAACTTCACAAGGAGCGCATGTAGAAAGACTCGGGTTTAAAATAGAGAAATATCACAGCAATTCGTGTCAGCTTTCAAGGAGAATGCAAAAATGCAAGACTATCAAAACTATCTATCCACTATTAACAATTTGGAATAAGAGAGAGAGAGCGCGCGCGAGAGAGAGAGGGAGAGAGAGAGGGAGAGAGAGAGGGAGGGAGGGAGAGAGGGAGGGAGAGAGGAGAAGAAGAAGAAGAAAAAACAATAATTTTTTAATGAGACAATTTGAAGGGTGTGCCATTTAGATAAATATAGTTTAAATGAAATGAAAGTGAAGAAATGAAGATTTCATTAAAAAACAACCAAGAAATAATTTGAACCATACTGAAAAGTAACAAAACCAGAATTATGTTGTAAGTTNGCGGAGTACACTTATAAGCCTTATACATACAGTGAAGAAGACTTTATATGTCATAAATTGCTTTGTACAGTCTGTGCAAGCGGCATTCTTTGATAACTGTTGCTGTTATGGATTTTGTAGCCACCGGCAAAAAGTAATCATTTATAGTTTTTCGGCAGTTACGTAAGTGAGTGCATATATTTGGGTGGCTCTTAATATCGAGGTCTTGAGAGCCGAACGGCAGTTGCGTGTTGCAAGCAAGTAAATGCAGTGAAGCTGTTAAAATTAGAAAGTGTTCAGGGATCTATGCCCTTTGGCGCCAAAAAATATTAGAAATGGTGACATGGTTTAAGTACTGGGACACACTATTCAAAAGTAACCAAGCTTTTTTATAAACTTTTTTTAAACTACTATAATGTGTGTGCTGTAGCACGAACCAATTGCTATGAACTCACATAATTAAATCTGGCCGTAATTTAATGGTAAACTGAATAAAGACAAACAAACATAAAATTATTTACTCAGTTTTCATACGGAAGTTGTAACTTTCCACGAATTAAAAAGAATTAGACTTCCAATTTTACGTTGAGTGCATTTTTTAAATTCTGTATTATGAGGACTTTTTGTATAGTGCTGAAGTTCAGAATTCTTTCAACATACACCGATTCACCACACATGTATTTCACTACACGCGCGTTATTTTCCACCAAAGTTCTTTGTCACCTGTGCGCAGGATGGAGCGAAATCCGGACGCTACTATTACAGTCAATTAGTATTATGAATTTCCTTTTTCTGCCAACAGGTTTCAGTTTTTCTGCATGTTGGCACTTGGACGAACATCTTACTTCAAGAACTTTTCCTTTCCAGAAGGCTATGTCAGTCAAACTCCTCCAACAGGTAAGAGAAATCGATGAATGCTGACAAAAATTTACTAACTTACGTTGTGTTGGAATTTTAGGAGTAATTTAATCACAGCGGCAGTATAATTTGACAAAATGAAAATATGCTTGGGAAAACTCAGCTTATCGTTTTGAAGCCAATTTAACAACGTAAAATACAACAAAAAAATTTTTGCAAACAGGTAATTTTTACAAACGAATATCTGCTACTAAACATTTGGGATATGAGTGCGCCACTTTCGAAAACCAATAGAAATATTAGCGAGTTTTCCCGTGGTTATTCCGAAGTCATTTTATAATTTTCATTATTTTTGACTTTGATCCAAATTAGTACTGAGCATTAAAATTTTACACGTCAATGGCCGGTTTTATCCCGCACGGAATCGAGCCCGACTTGCCGTGCTGATAGGCGATTGGCCTGGAAAGTACACCACTGCAGCATATAAATAGCATCTAATGAACGCTTGAGTCAGGGACGTAGTTGGGATAGGGGAGAGGAGATATGGGGGTTGTAACCCCTCTTATCCTTGGTTGAGTTGAGAGATTTGGCAGGCTCTTAACGAGGTATTGAGAGCCAATGAGGTGAGGATGGCGCAAGGGCGGGGGAAACTGTTGAGATCCTCGAGAAAACACGCCGACTAGCAGCATCGTCCGGTACGATTCTCACTTGCAAAAATCCGGGAGTGATCCGGCTGGTTCACCTTGGTGGGAGGCGAGTGGTCTAACAGCTCAGCCACTGCGGCCCCACTGTTCATAAGACTGTAACGAGTCTTTAATTGTGGCAAAAATATGTAATTGCCGTAAACTATCATTCATTTTAATATATTAAGTATTTTTTATTCTAGTATTTGTCTTAATTAACATGTGCGTCAGCACTACAAACGCCGGTGTAAAATATCTCATTTGGTCATATGGTCTAAAAAGAATCCTAAGGGCGGTACACATTTTTTAAGTTGGACCTGGCGCACTAGTTTATTATACAGGCTGTCCTATTTATTTGGATCGCCCACAATAACTCCGTACCGAGACCAAATGAAAAAGTGTTTCACTCAGAAATTGTATAACTGGAAGGCGGAAATAATACTGCTGAGAGTCAGCCTAATAGTATTATTTATTAGTGTGATACGAGTACTTACATAAGTTTTTTAAATGACACCATGTATCTATAGGTAAAAAGTTCAATGGGGCTCGTCAGGACCTTAAAGATGCAGCACAATGTACATTTGCATAACATGAAAATTAAATACGACACAGAAAGTGGGATCTATACTGCCCGTTTGTAGTACTATCCATATGGGTACCGCGAGGGGTATAACATACACATTAGATGTTCAAAGTGGTGACAGGCAGCGATACACAAGTTCAGTCGCTGGGTAAATGGCAACACTGATTCCTCCAGTGTTGCCTGCTGAAGATTATTAAAAGCACGAACAATACGTTCCTGCATGTCATCTGGAGTTGTTGGAATATTTCTATAGACAGCGCCTTTGAGGTAATCTCAGGAGTTAAGGTCAGGAGACCGAGCAGGCCACTGAACTTCTCCTCCACGACCAATCCTCCTACCAGGATATTTTCTGTCTAGAACACGACGTGCATACACGATATTATGTGCTGGGCATCCATCGTGCTGGTACCACATTATAATTTTGTTCCCTTGAGGCATTTCCTCCAGAAGACCAGAAATAATTGTTTGTATGAAGGTGGAATACTCCCTGCCGTCTCGGTTACCATTCACAAAATATAGCCCTATAACATTATTGCCAACCATTCCACACCAGACGTTAACTCTCCATTGACGTTTTTGGTCCACCTGTCGAAGCCATCGTGGATCCTCGACGGGCCAAAAATGCGTGTTCCTCGTATTCACTTGGTTTGAGTTGGAGAACGATTCATCGGTAAAAATAACATTCGAAAAAAAGTTCGGGTTGGCGATAATTTGATGCTGTGTCCATTGATAGAACTCTACACGATTCTGGAAATCATTCCCGTGCAATTCTTGGTGTAAGTGTGCACGATAGGGATGGAACGTATGACTCTTAAGAATGCGATGTGTACTCGTTGACTTCAAGTTGGCGTGTGCTGACGTGTGGATTAACGGCTACAGCAGCGAGAACATCAACCTCAGCCGCTTAATCTTTGCGAGTTCTACAAATTTTCAGTTTTACAAAACTTTACAACGAGACGGTAAAACATCCGTCTGGACGGTGGGGCATTGTCAGGGTATCGCTCTCTGTAGAGTTACTCCGCCTGACTAGCATTACTTAGTCCTTTGACAGAATGAACGGTGAGTGAGCAAAACAAGCTATTGATAATGGTAACAACGAAACTGTATGTGTGTTTCAGTACAACTCACTTGATCGTACTACACTGTACTGTACAATAATACGAACACATCGATCTGCTAACTTGCATTCTCCATAGATGAGCAGCATTTCTACCTTCTCGTTGTTGGAGTACATTTCCGTTACGACAACTCTCGGCCTTGCAGTGTACATTCGACTGCACACGTACATATGTGACTATTGAGTGGTCGTCACTTCATGTGTGTTTCTTTGTTTACTCTAAGCGCAACCTAGGTGGAATGGGGTGCACAACTCTGGGTACCTGCACTGTTTACATCACCTCTACATCAAATGCATAATGTCTACATCATACTGTACTGTACCATGCAGCGCAATCGTGCCGCAAGTCATCACGTAACGGTCTTTCATGAACCCTTATGATGAGTCCCAATTTCTGTAGCGGTTTTAACGATCTATCTATTAGACTGGTACATTGCGAGAAATTTTTAATAGGTATTGACGAGCTTCATTGAACTTTCGACGAATATATAAATGATGCCATTTAAAAAACTGATGTTAGTACTCGTATCTCACTAATAAATAATGCTATAAGGCTGACTCCCCAGCAGTATTATTTGTCCCTTCCAGTTATACAACCTTTGTGTGAAAAAAATTATCATTTGGAGCCCCGGTACGGAGTTATTGTGGGTGGTCAAGATAAATTGGACATCCTGTATATATTGGAGAAAATATTTGAGAGGGAACACTGAGTGCCTGGATAATGCGTAACGGAACAAAGATCTGCAAACACCTCAACGCCTTTCGCTGTCCTCAAATAATTACAAGGAAATAATATCGGTTACTGCTATATTTTAACTAATTCTCCATGACGTGGGTAGCATACTGGGGATTTAAAACACGGATTATTAAGCCGCATGTTACTATATTAATTTTACACATCCAGAAACTCAGTGAATTCATCTTAAAGCAAATATTGCATTCAGTATTTGTAATAAATTAGTTTTTCGTGTTTAACTTAACATATGGGTACCGTCCTTACGATTAACTTTATGCCATTTGCCGGATAAATGTTTTCACTTTTAGCGGTTGACCTCCAACCGAAGTTTGTGGTTGAATATAGATACCACCTCTGTGTTTACTCCATTTCAAATTTAAGTAGCAGTATAAGGAACGAAAAGAACAATTTTTTCCGAATAACCTGGTAATATAGTTTCAAATAATTTTCTGGAGACCAACGAATCTTGTTTATAAGAAGTAATTTCGCGCACCACAATAAGGAAACGTTTTATTATTTGAAAAATTATTTCTACCAAGTTTGTTTACATAATCTAGGGATTAAATAATTTATGTTTTTCCACTGGATAGATTTAGGAAAGTGTGAAAATATTTACAAACACTGATTATTCCGAGCGAACAATACTTCTAAATTTGGAAGTCAATAAGGAAGTGCGGAAACATTAATTCTGAAATATAATTTCCGTTACTTAGGCAAAACCATATTTACTAAGTTAGAAAGGTTTCAGTTATTCAAGTCATTACATAAGTTCAGCTGTTATGAGCAGGGCATGCTCATATAACAGGAGACATGGGAGCAAGATAAGATTCTTAGTCGCAAGGAATCCCGTACAAAACAAATGGAACAATTCTACTGAAGAGCCAAAAAAACTGGTACACCTGCCTAATATCGTGTAGGGCCCCGCTAGCACGTAGAAGTGCCACAAGACGACGTGGCATGGACTCGACTAATGTCTGAAGGTATGGAGGAGGCAATTCACACCATGAATCCTGCAGGGCAGTCCACAGATCCATAGGAGTGCGAGGCGGTGGAGATCTCTTCTGAACAGCACGTTGCAAGACATCCCAGATATGCTCAATGATGTTCATGACTGGTGATTTAGGTGGCCAATGGAAGTGTCTAAAGTCAGAAGAGTGTTCCTGGAGCCACTCGGTAGCAACTCTCGACGTGTGGGGTGTCGCATTGTCCTGCTGGAATTGTCCACGTCCGTCGGAATGCACAATGGACATGAATGGGTGCAGGTGATCGGACAGGATGCTTACGTATCTGTCACCTGTATGAGTTGTATCTAGACGTATCAGGGGTCCCATTTCACGCCAACTGCACACGCCCCATACCATGACAGAGCCTCCACCAGCTTGAACAGTCCCCTGTTGACATGGTCTCCATACCCGTACACGTCCATCAACCCGATACATTTGGAAACGAGACTCGTCAGACCAGGCAACGTGTTTCCAGTGATCAACAGTCCAATGGTGGTGTTGGCGGACCCAGACGAGGCGTAAAGCTTTGTGTCGTGCAGTCAACAACGGTACACGAGTGGGCCTTCAGCTCCGAAAGCCCATATCAATTATGGTCCGTTGAATAGTTCGCACGCTGTTACTTGTTGATGCCCCAGCATTTAAATCTGCGTCAATTTGAGAAAGGGTTGCACGTCTGTCACGTTTAATGATTCTCGTCCTTCGTCGTTTGTCCCGTTCGTTCACGATCTTTTTCCGGCCGCTGCGATGTCGAAGATTTGATGTTTTACCGGAATCCCGATATTCACGGTACACTCATGAAATGGTCGTACGCGAAAATCCAAATTTTATGGCTACTTCGGAGATGCTATGTACCATGTCTCGTGCGCCGACTATAACACCACGTTCAAACTCACTTAAATCTTGATAACCTGCCATTGTAGCAGCAGTAACCGATCTAGCAACTTTGCCATACGCTTGTTGTCGTACATAGGTGCTGCCGACCCCACCGCGTTACTCTGATTGGTTCCATACCTCTGTTATTTGCATACGCACGCCTATACCAGTTTTTTTTGGCTCTCCAGTGTATAGTGACCGAATCGTTTCTTAAGCATTTTTGGTAAGATCTAATATTTATGACTAATTTTTTTACATGTTTACCCACAGTATCGTTATTGTTTGTGGAGATAGGTAAAAATACGTGTATACACGAGGCTACAAATTTAACCAGAAAAACAAAACTAATAGCAATTCCCTCGAAATACTCTGTTCATTTTATGAAGAACCCATATTAAGCCGAATGCAATCAAAATTTACTTCTTGGTCTCAAAAAATACATTAAAATATACGTGGAAACTGGAAGTGTCTTAGCCACGTAATCCACTGTATATGTCATTGCTACTGGACTGTTATGGAAATAAGAATACTGGACTCTTTTGTTAGCGCAACTACTGCTGAATGTGACATGGGTTACACTGCATAACGTAATTTGCTCAGAAAGAAGGACTCAGGATATTCCAATCCAACGGTTACATGATCCATTTTTGAAACAAGCCCTTACTCATTGTATTTGATTATTAGCCACCCGGCCTGGCTTCGCCTGGGTACGATTTAGTTTTTACAGCGATACACTAATAAATAAATTGGGAAAATACAATTACAATATTATGTGATGGTATATTAGTAAACTACTATCATATATAACATACATACACTCACTACACGCCTGTCTCCCAGATAGGTAGGCAGAGATTATGGACCTCCATTTACCACGATCCTGACGTACACACCTACCTCCTTCGCTTTATCCACATTCATAGATATGATATGATAGTGGTTTAGAAAATTTCTCTGTATACAACATTAACCGTTTTGCCTCCGGCCGCCAGCACAAAAAGATTTATGTTTGACGTGACACGCGAAAGAATTACGTATAGTTGTCCGTGTGAATAACATGCTTCACTCAAATCCACCCCAGCCACATTAAGTGTTTGACCCTGTGCCTTATTTATGGTCATACCAAAACAAACTCTTATTGAAAATTGGACTCTTTTACAATTAAAACGTAAATCCAAGGGAATAATTGGTATTGTAGGTATTAAAACAGTTTCTCCAGTACCGCAGCCAGTTAGAATGGTACCAATGAGATAATTTTTTAAACTTTTTATTTGTAATCGAGTCCCTTTGCATAATTTCGGTGGATTTATACTTCGCAATAAAATTATGGGAGCTCCAACTTTTATAATCAGTTTGTGTGGTGGCATGCCAGAAGGATTAATTGAACTAAGAAATTATGTGGGATAGTGCACAGCTTCTTCACTGTCGAGTACTGTATCTACTGAGTAATATACTTGTGTTTGCGCATTAAATTTTGCGAGTACTAATTCATTAATTTTTTTCACGTTCAGCAGCAGTCTCCCTTTCTCTTTGCAAAATATATCTTTCTCGGTTATTAGTCAACTGAGATTCTCTCTCTTGTTCACTTTCATTTGCCTGCAATAAACGCAATCGATTTTAGAAATTACTTTTTCACAAAACTTTTCACAACTTTTAAAGTATTGGCGATAATTGAATGCTGTAAAAGACTTTTATTATCTATATTAAACAGTTTTAACTATGAACTAATTTATTCTGATAAAGATTAAGTTCTTTATGGTTAGAAAATACACTGAATTTTACGTTTGTTTTTACTGCGTAATTTAAATTGTAAATACGCTTATTACTACTTACATATTAAGGATAGATATATGCTATCGCTAACTTTTTTGTAGATCATTTAATTTTACACAATTCTTTCGTACATGATTTTGTTATATCTGTAAAGGATTAGGCAGCGTATTCCATGAGAGCGCGCTGGCGGCAAACTTTTTTCCCCAACTTGATCCACTAATACCGTTAATTCTCAGCTCATATATGTACTAGGGCAATTTTTAATACACACAAACCTTCCTCGATAAATGTAGATCATAACAGTAAAAACAGCATCCAAATACGTTCAGTGGTTCTCCAGATTAGCGCAGTCATACAGACAGACAGACAGACAGACGCGCGCCAGGTACTTCCTTTTATACTATGTATTGATGCATTGCACAAATATGTCACTCTAAAGTCATAATATATATGTGATAAAATGTGAAAGATAGAAAACACCGTCACTAAAAGTAACAACAAACCATCGAAGCCATAATATTTTAGCGGTTTATGTTTTTATGATGTGCACTTTGACAACAGGCCCTAAAAACAGCACAGTACTGCGTAATTGTAATGAATAATATTAACTTATTTTGGTCTTGTTCAAAAGAAATAGTATTTACGAGATGTCGTGATATTAATGGTGTTGGACTATTGCAGGTATTGGAAACCAGCCTTTCCCGATCCAACTGAAAGCTGAAATCATACATATACTTAAAGTCAGGGAGTTTGACTTCGTAAGTATTTAACACATTCTCAGTTTGGTTTAAGGATTGCAATATTTATAACGCTGTAGACGATGCCCTGGTTCTATTGTAAACTATTAAGCAGTAGCCCCTCCCACTCCCGATTGTTTACATTTTCTTCAGTAAATGAGTCTTTATTTTTGCAAAAAACTGGAACTGGAAGTCAGCGGTGCAGTGGTCAGACCACTCACTTCCGCCCCTGGCGAACCGGGTTCGATCCTTTTGCGGGCCCAAACACGGATTTTCGCATATGAGTAACATGAAAGACGTTGCGTTGGTGGTGGGATTTCCCTTTCTCCCATCATTGCATTCCGTCGAGTTCAGTAGTCGTGGTGCAAATATCCTCCTGCTTTTATTATAGCACCAAATTGTGCATAAGGAGTATAACCAGAGATACGTGAGGGTACGTATAGATTTTCCATGTGGAGGGTTCATTCTGCTTTGTCCCAATGAGGAGGGGGGAGGAAGAGTGTTACATGCACTTGCATTACACTTACACTTATTTTATTGCTTGTTTAGTTAGAATTTGTTATTCTAGACATAGGTAGCTTACAATGAATTGTGGATGAAAATAAGAAAACTAGCTTTAAGGTGTACTTACATAAAAAAAAATTTGATTTTGATTGGGGTGAGGCAGACCCACCGAAGGACTCCCCTCCCTTTACCTATTCCCATCCAAATATCCACAAGAGAACAATCGAACTATGGAGTGTAAAGATTGTAAGAAACCCGCACAAAAATTGTGAACGTATCATGTCTTTACTTATTAAATGTGATATGTCAGTAGTTTAAATCAGGTATCATTGTGTATAACATTCTTATACTCCTTGCATCCAGAAATGCAACCTAATGGAATTTCAGGGGGATAGGGGGTGGGGTTGGAGAGTGTACACTATAAATTTGTATCAGTGATAATTTCACCGTTCAACAGTACCTGGCTGATTCAACAGTCACTTCAGTGAGTTTAAGTGATGAATCAGTGAAAAAATTCCAGATTTCCTTCACTTATTGATTTAGTGGCATTTTCCACTGATTCATCAGTAAATTTTTTTCACTGTTTTTCAGTGGTTTGTTTTTTGACCGTGTAAAAATGGTCGTCAAACATTCGTTTTAACAATCCTTACGGTACCAATTAAACCAAAAAAGAAAAGTGAGGTCATAGAATTTAAACCTTTACGATTTTGTTAAAGACTATAAGACATATATTTCCCTCATATATTTCAACGTGAGTTGGTAGCACAGATGGTAAGAGAACAGCCTAAAAGCGAAATGGAAAAGGTGTGTAAGTTCAAGTCCGGCCAACATTGACAATTATTTTACTCTTTTAAATTACCGTAAATTGCGCAATATAAGTAGTGAAATATTATGAATATAATTACTTCCCGTAATTATTTGACTAAATTCAATAAAAAAATATATTTAATTCGCCATTGCAGTAGGCCATCACTTATTAAATTAGTGAAATTGTTCAACGTCACTAATTCAATCAGTAAAAAAAATTTTTCACTGAAACAATCCGTATTTTTCCACTGGTTCTAAGTGGAGCCATTTTCACTGAATTAGTGGTTTTCCAATTATTAAAATTTTGAGTGTACTGGATATCCCCCAGTGATATTGACAGTGTTAGAACTTTATGTATTAATTTTAGAAAACGGAAGCGTGTAGGGTAAAAACACGAGGCGACATTTTAGACGCGGAGAAACAAGGCACCACTTTTGATCAACAGGTGAGAAAATAATTTTGAATTTGATCCTGAACCATCGATTCTCTGCTGTTGAAATAATGATCTGAAAATTACTTATAATCCAAATTTTTAAAAAATAATTACTATAAATTTTGACGTAATATTTTTCCAAGACGTCTGCAGTTGGTTATTATTATTAAATATTATTTATTATTATTATTACTTAGTTGTCCTGAATACCTGTATTTCAGTGTTATGTTTACAATACACAGTTATAGATTAGAAATCTATTTTGCATATGCGGAAAAATGTTTCAATTCTTTTAAACTTCAGTTTAATAGACGCAGTAACTCAAAAACTAGAAAAGTCACGTCTAGTATTTATGTTGCGTTCCGTTCAAGGTTATATAAAATGCAGTAGACTATTTACTTACACAGATGGAGAGTAACATTATCCCTTCTCTTTTCACATGGCTAACTCCATCAACCTTCCATTAGGCGCATAACAAATAAGAGGACAAACAGGCCTAATTTATATGATTTGATACAAAAAATTATTTTTCATATTTTATAATGTTGTTTAGTTTTAGTTAGATAATAGTAATCTTTGATTATTTGATGTTTTAATGTGTTCATAAGTATCAATATTGTTATTCGTTAAACAAAACATATGCATAGAATGAATGTATTTTTAAAATTATCCAATATATTATAAAAGTTTCATTAATATTTATAATCTACAAGATATATTCTAGTCGCGGTTTCTTCACGATTTCTGAATAAAACCTTAAAAATACACCTCCATGTATGTAGTGTTTGGCTGTTTCCTAGATATGTCATGTATCACAAGCGTTTCATATTTGTGTTAACACAAAATTAAGTAATTTTTTCGTTAAATTTAACTTTTGTTTTATTTTATTTATAAATTATAATATTTAGTTTATAACTGACATGAATAAAAACACAGAGAAAATAGGTGTGTTGGTAATGCCTAGTAAGAAATAGTTCTTATGCAAAATAATATTACACTGAGTGCGCACGAATGCAGTGCGTTGGCCCTCTGGTGTGATTTTTTAAAGCTTTGTTTGCATGAGGCGGAAGGATATCCTGGCAGAAGAACTTGAGTAGGGTTTCAGAAAAGTTGGAAGTAACCGTGAATTGAGTATACCTTAGTCTTTATTCGATATTTACTAATTTTAAACATGCCAGTAGCATAAGTGTAGACGGTCATATATAAATAAAATTAATTTCTTACCCACTATCTGGATTGTCAGCCCATAAATTAATGTAACATTTTTTTTTTTTACAAATTATGACTCCACGCAAAGTATTCGCCAGATAAAAATACTCTTGCGTTACAAAAATGTAAAATAATATCATTTTACATTTCAGTTAGTCCTATGTCGTTATTGTCATCATGAGAGGATTTGTAGCACGATTTGCATAAAATCACACTCTTAGACAAAAATAACTACCACAAATTTTACAAGAACCGAGTAAGTTTTGCAGCGCTTGCAATTTTTTTTCCTATTCATGAACTTTCTCTATATTCGGATGGTTTTCATTACTTCTGGAGGCTGTCTTATTGTGAATACACTTCTCCGAGAAAGCTGTTGTCATATCAGCTCTCAGGAGGAATAAATAATTATCGTATGCTCTTAGCTTTACTCCCATATCCAATAACTAAGACGCGCATTTATGCTGCATATGTTGTTGTAAGGAAAATTACAATTGGCCATCCAGACAGTTTCTTGCGGCATTGTAAATAGCGCAGAGTTCATCAACCTCGTCTACTGCGTATTAAGTTTGACTGTAAAATTNCAGTTTCTTGCGGCATTGTAAATAGCGCAGAGTTCATCAACCTCGTCTACTGCGTATTAAGTTTGACTGTAAAATTTTATCTTTTTAGAAGTTTTCAAATTTCCTATAATTTTATCAGTGACGTTATCAAAATGGAATTTGAAGGTTATAATAAAAAATTTTTGGTTTCCTTCTTTTCTGAATAGAAAAATACTGGAAGTATCTGGTATTGCTTTACTGAAACAAATTCTAGTGACATTTGTTTCTTGTTCTTCCTCAGAGCTATTTTAAAAAAGGATATTTTTTTTTTTTTGCAAATTTTATACTAAAGCCAAGCCGATAAACCAGTAATACAAAAACTTTTTTCGTCAGTAATTCTTGTAAATTGGCTGTGCGAGGATTTTCTTAACAACACTAGTTTATTACTTACACAGAATGTCCCTTCAGGCCCATTTCCTGCGTAAACCTCAACATTATAGGAATGTTAGGTTTGCTGGAATGCATTGAATGAAACATTTTCCTGCGAATCTAATTAAAGTGGTTACAACAGAAAAGGAATACTTGAAAAAACCTTGATTTTAGATAAAATGTACTTTTCGTTTGTGGAAAGGTTTGGGTGGCTCTTAACATCGAGGCCTTGAGAGCCGATGAGGGTGAGGCGAGGTGAGTATGGAGAAGAGCCGGAACGCAGGGAGGGGGAAACGGGAGATCCCTGAGAAAACCCGCTGACCAACGGCATTGTCCAGCACGATTCCCACGTG
Source organism: Clitarchus hookeri (assembly GCA_002778355.1). Classification (NCBI taxonomy): domain Eukaryota; kingdom Metazoa; phylum Arthropoda; class Insecta; order Phasmatodea; family Phasmatidae; genus Clitarchus; species Clitarchus hookeri. The sequence continues at coordinate 510,295 of NQII01001323.1, forward strand.
CGAAAATCCGGGAGGGACCCCGCCGGGAATCGAATCCGGTTCGCCTTGATGGGAGGCGAGTAGTCTGACCACTACACCACCGAGGTCCCTTGTACATTTCCTAACGTATATGCTGGCGTGATGTGAAAAGGGGAAACCCTTAAAGCATGTTTTCTCTTAAAGTAATATATTTGTAAAGTTTAACTCTCTGATATGTTTTTATATTTCTTCTAGCCAATTTGTAATTCAGTTTGATAACATTCAAATTGGTAGAAGTATTTTATTAATATAAAATCACTTGTCATTTAAAAATTAAGATATTAACAAACACATTCATCATTGTTGACCATGTGACCATGTGATATTTTCTTGTACTTACATATCATTGAAATATTATTTTAAATATTTGATAATATAATGCATTTTTAAATTATATGAATTATAAAAAAATTACAATTATAAATTATATTTTTTAAATTTTTTCTTATAAAGTTTATAATATTTTCATAACAAGTAAAATGGAAACATTTATTTGTTTTATTTAAATATTGTTTCTATGCCATTTTATTTTGTGACAGTTGTGTAGCTTTGGGGTAGGTCAGGGTTGGGTACATGCGCAGAGGACGATATAATCGGTGTTCCTAATATTTTTTATATTATTAAAAACAAAAAGTGCGATGGCACCGTGAATGGACCACAATCGAAGTTGCTCGGGGTGGTTGTCGGCAAGGTGCTGTCGTTGGACCTGGTTGTACGGAGGATGTGGACGGAGAGCAGGCTGGTGGTCCCAGGACGCCTGAAGAAAGGACGCATGTACCTCGTCGACAAGCAGCGGGCGGCCGAGTTCTGGAAGCCGCAGGTGCACATCAGGAACCTGCTGGCCTACAACCAGGCGCACGACAACGAGGACATCTCCTACCTCGTCCTGCTGGAGGGCAACCGCATGATGATGATCGACAGGTTGTACTCACGACGGCTCTTCCTGTTGGCTAGGAGTGCTCCGTAGCTGGTCCTTGTGGGCGAGAGACGTACAAAGGCATGAGCACGCTTATGGTGGGTGCCGAGACGAACAGAGATAGGTGCAGTTAGGTGAAAGAGCCCGAAAGTTGTTAGGAGGAGATACACATGTATACAAACAGACCTACGACTCCATTAATCTATCTTTCCAAGTAAAGTAAACTAAGAGTGTTGTCTCTTACGCTACAACTAAAATATAATTTTCAAATATACGTAAAAAATTGCAGAAGTTCACTGTACAGCAAAACAAAGAAACTTGCAAATCATAACAAGTCAACAACGTTAAAATATGGCATAAATAATCAAAATAAAACAAACTNAAAACAAAGAAACTTGCAAATCATAACAAGTCAACAACGTTAAAATATGGCATAAATAATCAAAATAAAACAAACTTTTTTTAATGGATAGCTTCTTTGAAATTTATGTGCATTTAACTTAAACATTTTCTTTTAATTTTGCACTTAGCCTTGTTTGGACTGTTTCATACTCTTATAAGTCGCCAATAACATATCTGAGTTCGTAAGAGATGAAAGTTTTAATTAAAATCAAATAACTAAATTTGATGTTTTAATTTATTTGCAATGCTATAAAATACNGTAAGAGATGAAAGTTTTAATTAAAATCAAATAACTAAATTTGATGTTTTAATTTATTTGCAATGCTATAAAATACACACAGCTATTATTTACAATATTAAAAATTATCTATCTCTGCTATTAACATTTATTATTGTCAGTGAGCGCAGTATTTAATGCAAATTTCAATTCTAATCAATGTCCTTATCGCTGTCTTTATTCTTCCTGTCACTTAATCCGCACTTATTATTGACACATATTGAACCAAACTGTATATTGCCATCATCACAAATGCCTGTCATTCACGCATACAGCTCCACAGCCCGCCTGTCAGTCTCATTCTCCACTGTACAGATTATTGCAAACTTCGCTCTCGCTAGTCACTGTCGTCGCTTCGCTGGCGACACACTCCTGTGGCTTAAAGCTTTACAATGATCCAGACTCGACTCGGAGGCCCACCGTGGCTTATATAGGTCAGTTGGCCCGATCCAGAAGTTTCTGGCGACCCTGGTCGTGTTGAGGGAGGAGAAGGCGATACCCAGAACATTCTTGCAATAATACCCCATGTTATTCAACCCACCTACGACAGGAGGCGGCATGAATCCCGATAGACTTATCGCGGCAGCAGCATATGTTCTTATGATGCGGTGGCCCCCTTATAACTGTAGGTTATTCTCTGATCACTTGCGATATCACCATACGCTCTTGAAACACTGCACTTCGCACGCCTGGAGGAAAGGCCAAATGAAAGGAGATGGAGTAGCCGCATGTAACACAACCCCCTCTTATAGTCTGTTCGTTCCGAACAGACTTTGTCGCATTTGGACCTACGTTGAGTGTCAGTCTCATTGTGGACAACATTATGCTCCGTCCAACAGCCTTGACGACAAATCGGAAAGACCACGTCATTGTTCTGCTTCAGGATTCTGTATGGGCCTTCGGGCAGTATGCTTTTCACCTCTGTGGATTGTAGAGCCACACNTCATTGTTCTGCTTCAGGATTCTGTATGGGCCTTCGGGCAGTATGCTTTTCACCTCTGTGGATTGTAGAGCCACACCAGTAGTTCTCCCTGAAATACCTCGCCCGACATTCTCTTGTCATACCGTATCTTCATCCTGTCACTATTTATTCGGAGGTGCTTTCGAGCAAAATCATAAATCCCGACTAGTCTGTTACGTAATTCGCTGGCATACTCTGGGGTGACAGCTTCTTCTTCTATCAGCCGACAGAACAACAGGTCATTAGGGATGCATAGCTCTCTCCCAAACAGCATCCTTGATGGCGATACTTTTGTAGATTCGTGAATTGCAGAGTGGTAAGCAGGGAGAAAATGGCGCCTTTGAACCCCAGTCCTATTTGATTGTCTACCATAAAGATTGTGAGGTATTGCTCAAGAGTGCGGTTAAGCCTCTCTACCATTCTATCGAACTGAGGGTGTAAGGTTGTAGTCCTGGCCTTCTTCATCTCCGGAATCTTTGTTAACTCATGGAACACAGCAGCTTCAAAATTTCTCCCTTGATCTGAGAGGAGTTCTAGTGGGATCCCAAACCTCGAGAAGACATGCTGTATAAGTGCATAAGCCACAGCATATGCTTCTTGGTTTGAAAGGGGAATGATCTCAGGCCACTAAGTGAAGTAATCTTGGGCCACCAGTAGAGACCGATTACCTCCCTTGTAGCAGTTAAGGGACCCAGAATATTCTTCATCCTCTCAAATGAGGCTCCAACATTGTATTTCTGAAGGTGACCTTGTCCCCTAATCCTTGGTCAATTCCTCGTTGGTGCAAATGTCGCAAATTCGGCACCACTTCCCAACATCCTCTTGACAATGAAGCCAATAGAATCTCGGTTTAACTATTTTGAGGGCATTATTAACAAAAAAGTGACCGACCACTAGATGGCATATTATGCAGTCATTTTAAAATTTTGGGGACCTTACACATTTTTGAAGAACCAACTGTAAGCATGTGTAAGCAGGCCATTCTCCAGTGCGAGGAAATTGTGTTGAGTTCAGCATGCTTTGACTGCTGTGCTCAGGCTGGATATCTATTCCCATTTTGGCCGATTGTCATCTTATTTCCACTTTAGTATTGGGTGCAAGGTGGAATCATTCAGCTGATATTTCTTAATACCCTCATCACTCATCACAAGATACAGTGCCGTGAATTTTTATCCTGTATACCTTCAGTGGTTCATCACCTTTTTCTTCCTGGCATTTACAATGACACAACAGCTCTCGTGGCCTTCTGGAAAGTGCATCCACATTGCTGTGAAAGCGACCATACCTGTACTGTGTTTCACAGGCGTACTCTTGAAGATGCTATATCCACCGGGCTATTTGACCTTCAGGTTCTTGATATTTAGTGGCCATTGTAATGAAGCATGGTTGATTCTTGGAATAAAAAGTCTGCCATAAAGGTATGGGTTGAAATTTAAAATTGCCTTGACCACAGCCGGATACTACCTGTGTGTGAGACAGCAATTTCTCTCAGCTTTGTGCAGTATCTTACTTAAGTATTCTTGTGACCTCTTCTTATTATCCTGAATCTGAGATAATGCAGCTTCTGTGCCTACATTACTACCATCAGTATCCATAATGAACATGCCATCACTGTTCGTGAAACCCAGGACTGGGGGGTAATATCATATTTAATTTAGCTCATTAAAAGCAATTTACCAGCTAGTGGTAAGATTGAATTGCCTTTATTCCTCAGTCAGTTAACACAGTGGCTTGGCAATCGTGGCAAACCGACGGGAAATCGACAGTAGTAGGCACATAAGCCAAGAAAACTCTGCACTTAGGATTTGTCAGTTAGTGGAGGCCAATTTCTTATTTCTTTTGTCTTCTCAGGGCTTGCTTCAATCCCATGGACCAAAATTACATGCTCCAAGAAATTAGTTTTCTTTTGGAAAAGGTGATATTTCTGAGGAAACAATTTTAGGTTGACTTGGGCTACTTTCTGGAACACTGGGTATAGGTATGTCAGGCGCTCTTCAAGTGTCCTTCCTGTAACCACCATGTCGTCTGGTTACACCTAAATACCTGAAAGTTACAATCTAGGATTTCTCCATAAGGCATTCGAAGCAGGCAGGGCTTTACACAGCCCAAAGGGCATAACTTTGAATTGCCAGGTTCTTTTCCTTTGGATACAAAATGCATATTTTCTCGGTTTACTGAAGACAGGGTCCAACCCGAACCCTTGATTACCGTTTCTTCTTCCTCTTGGCATATCTTGCGTATACTATCAACAACAGCGCTTTCTGCTTCAGATGATTGACACACAGCAACAGCTGAGGTCTTGAAGACTCTGGTACAATATTCACCATTTTGAGGTTCTGGTTTAGTATAGCTACAGTCTAACCACATATTATATTTGACAGCGCCATCTATTTCCACTTCATCGATAAGTTGGTTTATTACATTAGGTCTCATGCTTGTCAGGAAAGCAAACATCTGGCGATGTAATTGACATATTCGGTGCAACATAATCTTTTAGAAGCCCCGTGAATGCAGATTTCTTCAGGAAAAAGCCATAAACATTAAGCTTTGGCTCGCAGAGTTCTGACTTAGGCTGTGCTGTACAATCATATGATGATGTAGTAGGCATAATATTCGATATACTATTAGCCCCAGCTTGTAAGTAATTTTGTGACTTGCAAAGTTTTAAATGTCTATTTAAATCGTTAACATGTGCATACGTTCTTCGACACTTATCACAACGATATGTCATACGAATTGTGCTCTTCACACACCTACCTTTTTCATGTCTCCTTGCATCGTACACATATGTAAACTCCTTCTCACAATAGTTGCATGGATGTCTTAGTGGGAACAAGGAACTGCTCTCATCATTTGTAGATGATCCCTCACATTTATTTGATAATCTTTGCAGATGTTGCTTGGCAGACAGTTCAGAGAGACCCTTACACGTTGCAAGATGTATTTTCAAGGTGCTGCAACGTCCAAACTGTGATTTACACTTTTCGCGTGTGAACTTAATAAGCTCTGGATTCTGATGACCACCAGCTTCATGCTGTCTGCAGTTGGTTATGTTAGAAAAGGTCTTCTTACAGTAGCAGCACAAATAACTTTCCAGAATATTTTCCATTGTTAAACAAGAGCAAGCTATCCACAGCTGATTTTTCACTCTTCGAGGTCTTGATAGCAACTGAGCTGGCCGGCCTATTCCTACCTGTTTTAAACCATCACATTACAAGGTCAACCTAACACGAGAGTTTCGATATAATTGTCATATTCGTCGCAACATAATNGTTTTAAACCATCACATTACAAGGTCAACCTAACACGAGAGTTTCGATATAATTGTCATATTCGTCGCAACATAATCTTTTAGGATCTCCGAGAATGCAGATCGCTTCAGGAAAACACAATAACATTAGCCTTTGACTATGTTGTATAATCAGACGACGATGGTGTGTTAGGTGTAATATTCAATATATATTATAAGTGCTAGCTTGAGAGCAATTTTTGAGACTTACGAAGTTTCAAATGTCTTCTTAAATCGTCAACACGTGCATACATTCTTCGACACGCATCGCATCGATATGACATACGAATGGTGCTCCTCACACACGTACTTTTTTCTTGTCTCCTTGCGTTACAATCATATATNCCAATCACATATTTTTTCATAGTTAATAGAACAAATAGGTATGCCATCAGCGAAGTGCATTAAATTACACTGGAACAGACCAAGCAAGAAGGGCCAACATTTGAAAAAAAATGTACCATTGCCAGTTCACAAAATTAGAAAATGAAAATTTTAAAATGCAAACGCTTGTAATTACATTTTCCTGTATTTGAACAACTAACAAGTTTTACAGACTGTTCACTGTAAAGTAAGCACTTCTGAAATCAACCTTTGAAAAATGTCACTGCTACTATTTGCATATATTTTAATGGGCACACTGACTGGCATGTGCCCAGTGCGGTTGGTAACAACCGTAGGAAAGTAGTTCCTTGCTTTAACGTTGAATTAAATGTGTTAGGTAAATATTTGTGAATACTGAAATTATTTATTTGGCCTTCTATTTTTTTAATGCATGTAAATGGAAGAATTAACAAATTGGTCAGATATTTACTTTTCTAATAACTCCACAATTTCACTTGACCGACACATGTTATAGAGTGAACAGACCCATGGAAATATTAATTTTAAATAAGGTGGAAGAATACACAATGTGCATACAAGTAGATCTTAAGCACGTCATTCAAGCTTAGTTTTCCATGAACAGCCTTTAGCAATTATTTACAGTTTTCCTGAACTAGGTGAAAATTCCCCTGACATTTCTTTAACTCTTCCCTGTCACATGAAATTCCTTGACTTTTCCCTGAGGGTGGACACCCTGAAATAGCCTAACTAATAAAATTGTGGTCCAGCAGTCCATCCTCCCACTTCCTGCCAGCTACCAGCCAACAGAAGACTGGTCCATCAGCCAGGGATAACGTGTGATGGTTAACTAGACTCAAGCAGCCACACTTTCCTAAGACCTTTTATTACACTGGAGAGCCAAAAAAAACTGGTATAGGCATGGGTATGCAAATAACAGAGGTATGGAACCAATCATAGTAACATGATGCAGTCGGCAGCACCTATATATGACAACAAGCGTCTGGTAAAGTTGCTAGATCGGTTGCTGCTGCTACAATGGCCGGTTATCAAGATTTACGTGAGTTTGAACGTGGTGTTATAGTCGGTACACGAGAGATGGGACATAGCATCTCCAAGGTAGCAATAAAATTTGGATTTTTGGGTACAACCATTTCACGAGTGTACAGTGAATATCGGGAATCCTGTAAAACATCAAAGCTTCAAAATCGCTATGTCCGGAAAAACATTGTGAACGAACGGGACAAACGACGATTGACGAGAATCATTAAACGTGACAGACGTGCAACCCTTTCTCAAATTGACGCAGATTTCAATGCCTCCTGCATACCTTCAGACATAAGTAGAGTCCATGCCATGTTGTCTTGCGGCACTTCTGCGTGCTCGCGGGGGCCTTACATGTTATAAGGCAGGTGTACCAGTTTTTTTGGCTCTTCAGTGTAAACCTCTAGTGAAACACCAAAATTAAAAGTTAACTGCCAGAAAGAGCAAAACAGTGTACAGTATTATGACCTATAGTTAATGCTAGCTATAACTTTTATCAAGACGTTACACTAAAACTTCAAGTGGTAGACACGATTTACTCTTTTAGATAAGCTTAAGAAATACAATAAAAAATTGTTGTGCTGTTTTTATGTATGCATGTGGCTTTCGGAGGTAATAGAGATTAGTCTGCTTAAATTGAAATGCAAGTAAGTCAGTGAATGCAGATAGCGATGCAGAAATTAAGTTTTGGAAATAGCGATTTTAAATTAAATCAATACACTTTTTCAGCTAAGCAATAACACAGAAATACTTTGGTAGTATGTGAAAACTTGAATGTATTCATTTGAATTCCTTTTGAGCTTAGTTCACTATCATAACAGAGTTGTGATGCATTTTTGAGATTTTTGTGTCAACTTTTATTTAACGTTGGTGCAAGGTGTTACGATTATTCACTGCAACTGAAGCATTTTTACATTTTACATACAATATTCGCACAGTGTTTTAAATAATAGTCACTACATATTGCCACATTTACAAAAATACATCCACGCACAAACTCCCAACTACAATCAACTTGCTTTTATATCAAAAGTACTGTGAAAATGACAGTTACAAAAAAGTGCCAGTAAAAATTGTATCTCCCAAATATTAATTTTTTTATTTACCACTTCAAAAAAACATTAGTTACCGTTATAGCAGGTCCAATAATGTTCTCATAAGAATTATGACAAAGTTTTCATAGTTTATGTATTCACATTGTCTAAAGAAATCTTGTAGTCCAAATAACCTACAAATTGAAATCCAAAACATCTTGCGCTTATTACTGATAGCATAACATGTAGCCATACACCAAAAAAAAATTTGGTAATTTCTATTGCCAACGTCACAGTAAGAAAAAATCAAAACCTTTGAATACTTATTTGAAAGACAGCTTATATAAGGAATACTTGTTCCACACATTTATTAGGAGGTTGCATTACAGTTCCTCAGTAAAGTTATGTGCTGAATCTAAATACATTAACTGTGCTTGGAGTAATGAAAATAAAATATTCCTACTACAATTTTGAAAGCTTATGATGTTACTGTTCCAAAAATTATACTTCAGTTAGTTACTGTGGGCAAACTAAAGGGACTGTTGCAGAACCATTTGGAATAACAATGGTTACATTCAGTAAACAATTTTATTCAATATCCGTGATCTCTTTAATCACAATTAACACAATTATCAACAGCTTGAAATGTGTCTCGCTAGTCAAACTAGAATCCCACTTATGGTCAAGTGCGTCTGCAGGAGGTCGCAGGGGGAGGGGCACTTGCCCTCCCCTGGAAACTGTATTTGCTCCGTGAAATGTGAAATAACAATTTTTATAACAAATGAATTACCTTACTAGCGACGTTACTTCAAAATACAAGTCTCCCTGCTGGGAGGAGTAATTGAGTTCTTCCTGGTTTTCCATAATTTTATTTTGATATTTGTGCGTGCATTTGTATTTAATATTATATTGTATTATGTTAACGATTAACAAATTAATTCACATTACAAGTCGTGGATGTTTGTTGCATGCATTTAGGATGAAACTCAGTTGTAAATCTCATTTTCTTCTGAAGGAAAGTTTTTAAATTCCTGTGCCTCCCCTTGGAAAAGATCTTGGTGATGCCTATGATTAGCGGCTGTACCAGGTCGCTTAAAGATAGCCACTTGCCCGACTGCAAAAGATCTGGGGCAATCATAAAATTTGTTCACAATATAATATCACAATATTATATATATGCCTTTTATAAATACTTACTAAATATTGTGAACAAATTTTATGATTGCCCCAGATATTTTGCTTATATATATATATATATATATATATATATATAGCTATGTATATACACACATTCCTGATAAACCAAAGAGAAAAACTCGTTTCTATTTATCTTTTGAATGCCATCTTGATGAATCCAATTTGCTAGAAACTAACTTAATAGGTGTTTTGTGTAGGACAGTTTTGCAAAAATATTTTATTTAAATACAATTTTAATAATAAGTAAAAAAGCATTTATTGAAACTTCGAAATGATATTTTATAATGCAACGAAATACACACAGATAAATATTTAGTGCTTATGTGGTAAACATTAACCACATCATAAATACACGAGTATTTT
>NQII01001324.1:7999-22669 GCA_002778355.1 Clitarchus hookeri
CCCCCCCCCCTCGCATCCTGGCGGGAACAAGGGACGAGTCGGCGGCCATATTGGATGACGTCACGCGGCAACCTCAATCATTAATTGCCGACGTCGGCCATGTTGGATTTGCCCTCCCGCTCTGTTATTTCTGGCCAATGGTGGCCACCTTGGATGTCCATACTTCACGCTCTTGCATTCTGTGTAGGGGTTTTATCAGAGTCCTCCCGATCTCCTTTATTTTCTCACATGCTCTCATTCCTTCCTACTGGATGTCCCCCCTTTACGCTCTTGCATTCTATGGGGAAGGTTTTCTCCATGCTATCCCATCTAGGTCCCCACCACGATGCCAGACTATTCCTCCCAGGTCCCCACCAGGATGCCAGGTTATCCCTCCCATATCCCCACCATGCTAGGCTGTCCCCACCATGATGCCAGACTTCACTCTCTTGCATTCCATGCAGGGGGTATTCTCAAAGTCCTCCCGATCTCCTTTATTTTCTCACACACACTCATTCCTTCCTACCGGATTTCCCTTCTCCACTTCATGCTCCTGCATTCCACGTGGGGGTNATTTTCTCACACACACTCATTCCTTCCTACCGGATTTCCCTTCTCCACTTCATGCTCCTGCATTCCACGTGGGGGTTTTTCTCTGTGCTATCCCTCCATGCCAGCACCATCCATCTTGTCTGAAGAATGTTAGAGTTCATTGCCCCATCATGCTCTATCATTCCACATTGGTTTTCTCATATTCCTTCTGGTCTCATTTCACCTGGCATCCTGGCGGGGACGAGTCTCATGCTCTGTCATTCCATGCCGTCACAGTCCTCGCTGTATCCTCCCCCACCCAGAATACAAGAGCATAAAGTGGGGACATAGAGAACGGACGAGAGGCAGGAAGGAGACTGGGGGAACTCTGATGTAACCCCCCAGGANAGCATAAAGTGGGGACATAGAGAACGGACGAGAGGCAGGAAGGAGACTGGGGGAACTCTGATGTAACCCCCCAGGACCTGGCATCCTGGCGGGAATGGAGGGATAGCACGGATAAAACCCTGGAATCCTAGCAGGGACCTGGGAGGGATAACACTGAGAAAATCCTGGCATCGACCTGAGAGGGATAGCATGGAGAAAACCCTGGCATGATGGTGGAGACCTGGGGGGATAGACTGGCATCCTGACAGGGACCTGGGCGGGATAGCTTGGAGAAAACCCTCCACACATGGGAGGGATAGAATGGAGAAAACCCCAGGACCTGGGAGGGATAGCATGCAGAAAACCTCACAGAATACAAGAGCACGAAGTTGGGAAAACCGGTAGGAAGGAATGAAAGAGTGAAAAAATAAAGGATATTGGGAGGACTCTGAGAAAAAACCCCACAAAATGCAAGAGCATGTAGTAGAGACATCCAAGATAGCCACAGTTGGCCAGGAATGACAAAGCAGGAGGGTAAATCCAACATGGCCAACGTCGGCAAAGAATGACAGAGCAGAAGGTTGCTGGGTGACATCCAAGATGGCCGCAGGCTCTTCCTCTCAACCCTGGACAACAGGTGGGTCAGAAGGAACAATTTCTAACTACTGCCGTGCTCAGGTCCTACTTTTACGCCCATTTGTATATCATTTCGCCATATTTAACATTAACAAGTGTGTTTTCTTTTCGGAGATCAGTAAAAAATATGCACATACAGTAGTTTCGCGGGAAAACGCCTATTTATAACACTCTTGAAACGCAGTTCAAACTTCTGGTATATAGTTCTCTTAAATAGACACATCTCTGTCTTTCTCTCTCGTTCGTCAACGAAGAATTCTTGACTTAACTACTAGTGTTAATGTTCATACTGAAGAGAATTCATCCCCCTCCCCCCGTTCATCTTTATTAACCAGAAAAATTCTAGTTTAGCTTTTATAATTTCGTTACATGATCTCAAGTACTGTTAACTGTAATGCTTGCCGGATCCCCTACAAAAGGTTTCGCATGAAATTGTGCAGGGACGAGAAACCAAGACATTTTTCCACGTCTGTTCAGGGAATTTCTCCGTGTTTTTACTAGGTGGATCACTGGTTTAAAGAAGAAAAAAGCGAAATGAAAGTACGGTAGTTAGTAAATTTCCCTGTGGAGAGGAGGAGAGAGCAGGAGCCTTGCATTTCTTTGTGCGGGCTGTGGAGGGAGAGCGCCTTGGGACTGCGGACAAAGACGCGGAGCAGAGCCACCCTGCCCCCGGGAGTCTCCGCCCCCCGGGGGTTAATTAGGTCAGCGGGTGACCTCCGGGGAGACGCCACATCCTGCACGCCGCTCAGCTGTCGGCGACCCCGGAGACTGCGGAGGTCCGCGCGTGGGTCGACCTCCTTCCCCCTACCGCCTTCTACAGACCCGGCATCGATCCTGGCTCCGCCCAAACTGCCCGTGTCTCCGGGGAGCACTCTTCCACACCTGAGGGGAGGTTCAACAGGTGACCGTTCCACGTCCCTCTGACACGGCTTGGGGGCCCACGGTGGTGTAGTGGTTAGACTACTCGCCTCCCACCAATACGAACCTGGTTCGATTCCAGGCGGAGTCGCTCCCGGAATTCTCGCTTGTGGGAGTCGTGCCGGACGATGCCGCTGGTCGGCGTGTTTTCTCGGGGATCTCCCGTCTACCCCGCCCAATTGCATTCTGGTCAAGACCTCGATGTTAAGAGCTGCCCAAATTTCTTCACTCACTCTATGCGTAAGACGCTATTGACGTTAACATTTCACAAGTGCCTTCAAATGTAGTCGCCAAATTCTGTCCACGTGTTATTTGGCGATTGTGAAACGGCAAGAATCTATTAATAATTTTGAAATGATGCACTGATTAGGTGGTAATTACTTGGTCAGAATTTATGTTTGTTCTACAGCGTAATGTATATTGCCAGAGAGGTGTAGCTGTGGTTTCAAAGTAAGTGTCCAGAAACAACCGAAATGAGCTAGAAACCATTAATTCAACATGTCGTGCGAGGTTGAGACTTTTCTTCCGCCTACCTGGCGCTTGAACTGCGTTCCATTATGTTTGAAATGCACGTTTTCCCACAAAACTATTAAACGTGCACCCAATTTGCTGATCTACGAAAGGAACACACACATCAGACGAGGGCTGTTGAGAATTTTCAAAATGTGACGCAATTTCGGAATATCCCAACACAGCTAAAAACTGCTTTTCCCAAGCGCTGTATCTCAAAATATACACATCATACACATACAAAATTACTCGAGGACCCTGCATCGAACCTTCCTGCAGACTTTCCACCAATAAAAAAATAGCGTCACCGTTGAAAGTCCCATAGTTAGCAGCAGTGACATTTCGCAAAAAAATTTCGAGACAAGATACAGTCCAAAGCACTATAGGGTCGTCCAGCTTCTTTGATTGGCTAAAAAATGTTCTGGCCCTTGTTAAAACGTTTACGCACGAATCACGAAGGTTCAGTGTCGGAATTACTTAGTCTTGAGTGGCTTGGTCAAATACGAACGCGGCACCAGCAGCCAATGGAGGTATAGCAACAGCTGAGGTGTGTACATAGTATTGAAGTCTACTGTGTGCTCCGATTTTTACGCGAAAAGTCACTGGCCCTACCCATAGGTACACGCACTGCATGCCAGTTCAGAGCCTTGCGCTTAGCGACGNCGAAAAGTCACTGGCCCTACCCATAGGTACACGCACTGCATGCCAGTTCAGAGCCTTGCGCTTAGCGACGATGGCGTACTTGGTGCACGTGGCAATGTCGTCCTTATCGCTCCCGAGCTTCCCGGCCTCAAACGCAGAAGAAAGTTCCCAGGTAGGCGGGAGCCTTAACGCTTGTCCTCTATCTCTCTCTCTCTCTCTCTCTCTCTCTCTGTCGTTCTCGTCGCACAGGCGTGGCGTGGCAGACGCAGGCAGGTTGAAGCAGAACTGATGAGCGGGTGCGACGGTGGCCCAGGGCGGAGCGAGCCAGGTCGAGACACCGGGTCGACNAGGTCGACATCGACGCACAGGAAGCGCCGTCGATTTGCTGCAATTTTAAAACCAATTTAGACGCGATTTGGGCGGTAATCGGCGGCGGGGTTGTCGGAAGACGCGTCGCTGCGCCCACTTCCCGCCACAACCAGCGTCAAGTTGCTCCACGCCGCCCTCCACACGAAGTTCCTCGAAAGGAAGTAACACTGAACACGTCCAGCAGTGTCGGGTACATAATGAACCTTACACAACTTCTTCGAATAAAACATTGATCTCCTTTATTTTTTCTGTTAGTTGCCACTCTATGTTGCGGAAGATAATATTATAGTGCCCCTTCTGCAATTAACTACCCACTTTTCAAAGTTCTGCCCAGGATCCACTTTTCGTATCCTTCCGTTAAATGTGAAATAACAATGCCATGGATACTCGACCACTTNCCCACTTTTCAAAGTTCTGCCCAGGATCCACTTTTCGTATCCTTCCGTTAAATGTGAAATAACAATGCCATGGATACTCGACCACTTCATCCGTGCGTCGATTAGGCGAATCTATGGAAATGTTAGGATCGTAAATATATTACTGTTTCTTATTCTTATGCGCATTAAACAGATAGAAACTGAATTAAATTTAATTAGTGTCGACAAATTTTAACATAGCATTTTTCATGCTAAGTTAAGAGGACTGTGCCTGGAGCTTGCACGCCGTTGCAGTGTTTGAAACATTTTTTTTTTTACGAAACTATTTCCAAGACGCCACGAACATTACGAAAGAGTTTCCGAGCTCTCCGGCATAGCTATAAAATAATTGCCTTTACACACTGCATTATCACAAAATTTATATATCGGTCTGAAACACTCAAAGCAAGTGTGGGAACTTTACCACAGATTTTTCATTAATAAAATGATAGGGTGACTGCTTAAAGTGCCATAGCTGCAGCGGTGCAACGGGAGCACCGCGTGCTATTTCAGAAGCTTGCGTGTAGAGGCGCCGGGGAGATGGGTACGTGGGCCAGCGTCGCCCTTATCGCTCCCTCGCTTCTGTGTCACTCTTAATGCTGTTGCGTGGTTGAGAATTTGGTATAGGCTATTCACGGTAAAAATGAGCACTTTTGAATACCCTTTCATTTTATTGTGGCCTTAGACGTTAACTTTCGAGTGCGGTGGAATATACACACTGTGTTTGCTACTTATAATGGCAATATTTATTAACGAGGTGGTTAATGGATAAAGTTACTGGGGCCTGAAAAGTGCTCACTTTACCGTGAACATCTTATGTAGGTAGAGACGTGCAAAATTGTTATCTTTCGGCGAGAGGATAGACTCCACTGCCTTATGAACAAGCGAGCGCAGTCCGTTGTTTCATTGCGCGCTGCTGTATAATCAACGTCACCTACCTGCTTGATCTCCTTAAGAGAGATTGGCCACTCCACCGCTGAATTAATATTACTTGCTCGAAAGTTCGCCCGAGGCGTGCCAGACATATTTCCGGCCGATGGCTGAAGTGGGTCAAACGCACAGTAACTTGCAGTTCAGTCTGTCCTTAAATAATAACGCGAATTTCGCAAGTCTCTTAGGTAAAGGAAAATACGTGTTAATGAAACACGGTTTTTGAAGCCAATTTTGAAAGATATAAACTTGAAACAAAAACCTAAATGTGAGAAATTATACTCTTTAAGCTCTGCATCGAGGCAAATATAACAATTTGTTTTTCAGTAATTTTGATTTAATTATTATGTTTTCTGATCTTTCCAGGAAACAGGTTATACGTTGATGTTACAAAAGGCTTCGATAGCAAATAAGCGCGTATTTTTCTGCCCAAAAAGTCGCTAGTAGTAAATACATATTTTTTTTACATGACGCCAAAAAAACTGAATTTCATTCATATGTACAGTGAAATTCTTTTCAGAAGTTTTACTGCCTAATAAGTTGAATAATTTTGCACCTTCTCTATGAGCACATGTGTAATTTGACCCCTTTAAGAAGTTTTCCTGGTTATATAATAAGCATTACTTTTCCAGCCCCTTCAAAAATGTTTTAACACAGTTTTGCTTTATTTTCCTATACCAATTTCTCAATCAGGCAACAGCCTTGACGTTTAAAACAGATTTTCGTACAGGACTGCCAATTTTACTGTAAACATTCCAGTATGCGTATCCGTTAAAAATTCATACTTAGGAGCAAGAAATTTCTTTCGAGGCCAGAGTTCGAAAATCAGTTTACGATACGTCCGTTATCCATTAAGTATCATGTTTTATATTATCATCGCTGCTTCTTTATTAAGGAAAAAACGGGTTAGAGATCTACAGAAGGCTATATTGCACGGTTTTTAATACAGTTTCCCCAAAACTTACAGAATTGTTACTGTCGACAGTTAAATAGAAAAAAATATATGCATAATAACGTCTCATGTTCTTTAATATTGCCATCATAGCTATACAGCAATGAGAATTTGCATATTTCAGGGCGCAGCCTCATTTTTCTGGTGCTCCACTTCATCGTTGTTCAGTGGGGCTCTAATCACTCTCCCATCATGCATTTTCCTATTAATGCATCAATTAAAAAAATACCTGAATTAAAATTTTAAAAAGCACAGTCGGTTTTGCTTTTCTTATTTTAACAAGAATGGTATACATTTTTCTAAATCCATGAATTCCCTACATGAAGGGGCGAAACGTGTTCCAGGTCTGGGGTCGCAGTTCGTGAATGCTCGGGCCATTCCGCCGAGGTGAAGGCGTGACGTCAGTGTCGGCGGCCGCGACGTAAACAAAACAGGAGCGTGGCGTCGGCTGGAGGAGGCGTGAGTGGCACGCGCGCGTCGTGGGTCGGGACAGGAAGTCGACTGTTGAACTGCGCCAAGGATCGTGGGCCGCCACGCATTCCGCTCCGGTTACTTGCTCTTGCAAGAGGCCGACTTGATCGTCATACAGGTCTCATTATAACCAATCGTGTCTGTTCTAATGAAAAAAAAAAAAACTATGGAATATTTTAAAGTAAATATTTCTACAGAAATTAAAGTCGATGTATTGTAACTCATTCATAAATTTGATTATCGAATCATTTTACAGAAATTAAAATCGATATATTGTAGCTCATTCTAAATTTGATTATTGAATCATTTTACAGAAATTAAAATCGATATATTGTAGCTCATTCATAAATTTGATTATCGAATCATTTTACAGAAATTAAAATCGATATATTGTAGCTCATTCATAAATTTGATTATCGAATCATCTATGTGGTCGTTGGAAAGTGTCTGTTTTAAACTATAGCGACAATGCTCTATATATTTCTTGAGCAGATTGCTGTACTGAAGCCCCTATATTCACCGCTTGTAANTAAACTATAGCGACAATGCTCTATATATTTCTTGAGCAGATTGCTGTACTGAAGCCCCTATATTCACCGCTTGTAATTCTGAGGAAACACACTAACGCCCGCACACCCGTGTATGCTATGTTCCATCGCCTTCGTAATGCTACCTCGCGACCGGATGTAGCCTCGAGGCGTTTAATACTGTCGCCGCACCATCCTCACGTCGTATCGTTTCGATATGCTCACCATATCAAAGTTCCGCGTATTTTCAAAATGAAGGCATGTGTAGAAATGATGCTGTTTAACATTTAATTTAGGTGCTCTGAAATTGCAGGAATGTTTATTTCAGGAACGAATCTATTATTGTGACAACTCGTTATCTCTGGGTAGTTTCTCGTTAACAATTCCGNGGAATGTTTATTTCAGGAACGAATCTATTATTGTGACAACTCGTTATCTCTGGGTAGTTTCTCGTTAACAATTCCGACAAGGAGAGAGTTGCAGAGTAATATTTCAAGTAATATTTGGACTGGGCCTGCCTAATAAGAACCAATATTAAGACGCGGCAGAAAATGTCAAAATACCGAATGCAACGACATACTTACGAGAATCTTTTCTCATTTGCCACAAATGAGTTTGCCGTAAAAGATTTCCTTTTTTTACTGCCAACTACAGGGATTCTGTATAAAAACACTGCAACCACNGGAATGTTTATTTCAGG
Source organism: Clitarchus hookeri (assembly GCA_002778355.1). Classification (NCBI taxonomy): domain Eukaryota; kingdom Metazoa; phylum Arthropoda; class Insecta; order Phasmatodea; family Phasmatidae; genus Clitarchus; species Clitarchus hookeri. Next base: position 15,968 of record NQII01001324.1, read on the forward strand.
AACGAATCTATTATTGTGACAACTCGTTATCTCTGGGTAGTTTCTCGTTAACAATTCCAACAAGGAGAGAGTCGCAGAGTAATATTTCAAGTAATATTTGGACTGGGCCTGCCTAATGAGAACCAATATTAAGACGCGGCAGAAAATGTCAAAATACCGAATGCAACGACATACTTACGAGAATCTTTTCTCATTTGCCGCAAATGAGTTTGCCGTAAAAGATTTCCTTTTTTTACTGCCAACTACAGGGATTCTGTATAAAAACACTGCAACCACTCATTAGTTATTAACGACGTAGTCGTTTTAATTGGCCGTGTACCAGTGTTAGGTAGAAACAGAGCTCGTTACTCTAACGAGTTACTTTTTCAGGACATATTTTTTAAGACAACTCACAACCCCCCCCCGCTCCCCCCACCTCCCTAAAAACCTAGTAATTTGTAACGTGTACCTTAGTTGAAACATAGATTAAATCAGGTGTTATTTTTTCAGTTCCATTTAATTTGCTGTACACTGAAATGTAGAACGAATGTCACTGTGCTTAATTTCCTGTTAACTAAACACTTTTGACGCCAACCTTTAAAGAAAAAAAACCCAGCTGCTTTAGGAAACGTAGCCCTACTTTTGAACGTCCTATTAAAAGTGTAATTTTTTTAACTGGTTTTGAGTGAAGTATATAACTTTTTGTATTATATTGATTAAATTTAACAATTGCTGTAACAGCAACGGTATTATAATACTGAAAATTTTACTTCACTGACCATTAAATGTAGGCATTAGGGACATAAAAATAACCATTTTTGCAGTAGCCAAAAGGGACAAACAGTGAGTGAAAAAAAAAAAAAGAATGCAAGCAGTGTTTTTGAAAACTTAAACTTCGCCTTAATTTTATTCCAATGCTGCGTCCTACCGAAATGGTAATAAAAACATGGAGGTCTGAACGCCAAATGAGGTTCAAAGTTTCGCCGACTGAAGTAATATTACTACTATCGATATTTTATTGCTCTCATTAGATTACTGAGCATACGATATTATATACGTACATTGAGTCTGACTCTAATCGGTTTACCAGCCATGACAGTTTAAAAGTTAGACCACTATTTAAAAAAAAAACCAAACATATTTGAAAACTCTGAAAGATATGTACTTACTACCCCAAAACATTATTTCATAAACTCAGCATAGCAAATAAAATTTTTGCTTTTGCTTTCTACTCTGTCTTAGAAAACACAGTCGATCACTTCCCGGTTTTCATGATCACTTGCGATATTTTCGTATCTCTTTTTAATCATAATCGGTTTTGAGCCTGTTGCATTCCCTTCTACTACGATCTTCTCCATCATTTGTCTCTGTTCTTCTTCATTCCCATCATCTTTCGAATACCACTCTCTCTCGTGTCATCAATCATTATTATCCTTTCTCCTTTCCCGTTTTCCTTCAACCATTCCGTCTAAAGCCTCATTCAACGAACTCTCTCAGAAAACTCTAATACAGTTTTTTTTCTCTCATCTTGTGACGTTCTTCAGCAGTGCCGTTCTTTTTGTTCCCTTTGTAATATTTCGTTTCTTATCATCTCTTCACAAAATAATTTCAAATATGTTTGTATTACTTTTTCGTACCGTAGCATACGTCGTCAACGAATACAATAGTCCAATTCTGAAATACAACTTTTTTTTTTCAAATATGCAATTAGCTTCGAGATTTATCCGTACACTCGGATTAACCGTGGCCAAACCTCATCTGCCAAGAGTAACTGTATCTTGGACAAACTTGATCAATTAGCTGCACCGCAATAATTGAAGTGAATTAAATCTGTCTGATTTACACGCATTAGTATTTATGGATTTACGTTATTTCTGTTATATCACCCTTTTTAAACACAATGATTCGTAATATAAGAGCATAAAACTGCAATTTCTTAAACAATATCGTAAAGGCGGTTCCTACTGTAATTTAAATAATTTGAAACTTCGCAAGTGAGTTTATTTGAAGGAAAAAAGTATTTTACTCTAATACAAACGGACTAAAGCAAATGCAAAAAAAAAAACCAAATTATAATTAATTAGAAACTTTAGCAAGTACGTAAAATTGCACAGAAATGTAAATTAAATTGCANTAAGTGAGTTTATTTGAAGGAAAAAAGTATTTTACTCTAATACAAACGGACTATAGCAAATGCAAAAAAAAACCAAATTATAATTAATTAGAAACTTTAGCAAGTACGTAAAATTGCACAGAAATGTAAATTAAATTGCATAAGAATTTTATACGTACAAACGCCTACCTCTCATTAAAACTTTAGGTGTGTTATTTGACTGACTTACTAAACTTGCCTAATTGCACGTCATAATACTTGCTTTTTGGTTTTCAACAGAAACCTTCTCTTTTAATTAAAAAAAAAATATTAAGTTAAACGCTAACGGCATTATGTTATTTCGAAAGTGACTTAGTCGAGAAAAGAGTGTAAGCCTCGCCTAGTAGGTATGTAAAGTGCTACAACCTGTATGAATATTTTACGAAATTTCCGAAAGACCATCCGGCGGGCAACATCACTTCGCCTCTTGCTTGAAACTTGTGGTGCTGTATGCTGAACACACACCTTCAATGTAAACATTTTGCTGCGAGACAAGTTATCGCGTGTTAAGACGACTCATGTTTGAACATGGTTTCGGTGGAGAATATCTCGACTTACTTCCCTCGTAAAAAAAAAACTTTTAAGTTTTAGTGTTATTACAGATACCAAATCCTGGCACGCGATCGCACGGTAATTTACTTACTTTTCGTGACTGCTGAAGGGTGCTCACATTTCGTCGTGAATGTCTTTTTTTTCCGCCCCAAAATAATTGTTTAAAATCTTGTTAAAAATAAGATTTATCTATATCTCACACTTAAGCAGTCGTTTCCCGTCTTGCCAGTTCTACCGTAATGAACTGTAAATAATTGCTCGCATTTTTAATGCTTATGCTAAAATATGTAGGTACTATTTAATTTGTTTGAAGCGAGACTTTGTGATGTACTGATATACTTAGATATTTTTGGCATGACAATGCATGACATAAAATTGGAGACTACGATGCACGATGGAGTGCAGTGGAAGACGAATGGAGAAGCAGCCCCGGAAAAAAAACTGAGTGAAAGCGATTAAGTTAAAGTCGCGACGTAGGTTCTGGTGATAGTTGTGTTCGTGCAGACTGTTTGTCCAATGAAAGATTATTTGACAAAGTATTTCATAAAGCAACACCGGACAACTTTATCTCGCAGATTTCTGTTGGAATCATTCTTTGCTCGAAATTCACTTAAATAACAGCAAAATAATTGACGAAAGTTATTAAAATTATTGCTTATCAAGACCGTAGGAAAGTGTTAAGCACAATTGCTCTTTCTTAAAAATTTCCCTATTTCTTGTTGGAAAGCGCGTAGAATGCAGCGCGTGTGATGAGTGTGCGCGTATGTATCATGAACTACGTTTCGGTAATGCGATTCCTGCACACCATTCCGACCTCGGCCGGCTGAGGCCAAATGCTGGAGCCGTGCGTGGAAAGTCTCGTGTTACCAACGGTTCCCCGCCGCCGGAAACGGCCACTCGCATGCACGCGGGGCCGGATGTCCCTCGCTGCCGGCCGTAGCAAGTTATTGCCGGGCTAACGTCGAGAAGGCTATCGTCTCGATCCGACACTCGCGGCCACCTGCTAATCGCCGNCAGCGCGTGTGATGAGTGTGCGCGTATGTATCATGAACTACGTTTCGGTAATGCGATTCCTGCACACCATTCCGATCTCGGCCGGCTGAGGCCAAATGCTGGAGCCGTGCGTGGAAAGTCTCGTGTTACCAACGGTTCCCCGCCGCCGGAAACGGCCACTCGCATGCACGCGGGGCCGGATGTCCCTCGCTGCCGGCCGTAGCAAGTTATTGCCGGGCTAACGTCGAGAAGGCTATCGTCTAGATCCGACACTCGCGGCCACCTGCTAATCGCCGAGGTCACGGACTTCCCGTGACGTCACACCCGCTTCCTGTCTTCATGTTTCGGCTGCTGTTTGCCGTGACCCAAACATCCCTCCCTCCTCTCCATCCCCGGCCACTACCTCCTCTCCTCGTCTTTCCGACGTAAATATACAGTAGTTATCACCCAAAGACTAAATATGAAGTGTAAACTAGTCGCGCCTTCTTCGCACTTTTTGAATCAAATCTTAGAAAAATCACCCCATATGTGTTTACTTTTTCCTAAATATGCCATGTATCATAAGCGTTTTTATTCTTCTATCAAAATAAAAGTATCTTGTTTTTTTGTTTATCCGAAAATTTAATTATATTTTATCTATACATTATAATGCTTCACTTATAATTAATACGAGTAAAAACATAGAGAAAACAGGTGTGTTGGTAATGCCTAGTAAGAAATAGTTCTTCTGGAAAGTATTATTAATGTGAGAGCGCACGAATGCGGTACGCTTCCCGTACGGTGTAATTTTCTTTAAGTTTTTTGTTTCCTCAAGGTGGAGGAAACATCCTGAAAGTAGACCTTTAGCAGGGCTTCATAAAAGTCGGAACTAACCGAGAATGGACTACAGCAGATGTTCCTATATTAAAAAGAGTATGTTATGTAGCTGCGCGTTCAAGGTCAAGAAGCGAGGGAGCGATAAGGGTGACACTATCGTGCACCTCTAGCGCCTCGTCGCCTCTACGCGCAAGGCGTGCAGTGTTTCCGTCGTTATGCTGTACTGCGCAAGTTAGAGCTGAAACCGTAGGACTTTATCACACGCGATGAAAGCTACACCCGTATATACTTGCTGTTCTCTTGCCGCTTAAGGAAACTGCGTAGGCGAGCTTTCAAAATGCTATATTTAACTATTTCCANTGCTGTTCTCTTGCCGCTTAAGGAAACTGCGTAGGCGAGCTTTCAAAATGCTATATTTAACTATTTCCACGATTTTTTATTATCCGTGAATACACTTGACATGATGAAAGTAAAAAAAAAGGGGGGGGCGAAGATAATTTTTTTTACCTTCTATTTATTGAGATATGCGTATTCCCGTAAACAACGATTTCACAGAAAATGTTTCAGTGCATACTCCTCGTAAGACGGAGAGTTTTTTTTTNTGCGTATTCCCGTAAACAACGATTTCACAGAAAATGTTTCAGTGCATACTCCTCGTAAGACGGAGAGTTTTTTTTTCTTAAGCTGCTTTCATTCTTATTTTGTATTCTTCCGCTATAAAACAGTGTGTAATAAAATGTGCAAATTTGCGCTCTCGTGTCTATAAATTTATGTTACACTCTCGATACAACTCAAGTTTTGGCACTATCGTCAATAATCCTCTGCTAACTTCACTGGTATCTTTGCATGTGCGTGTGTACTGTAACATATATCCAGTTATGGGAAGTAACGTTTTTCAATGGTTGATTTCAAAACTGTCAACTTCACCGTGAACAACCTTTAAAAAATTTCACACGCAGCTACGTAAATAATAAAAACACCCATTCATCCACTATATTAGGCTAGTTTTGTAGATCTTGTTAAGTTGGTATAGTCCATTCTAGGTTACTTTCAACTTACCTGAATCCCTACTAAAATTCTTCTTCCAGCTTATTCCTCAGCCTCATGCAATCAAAGCTTAACCAAGTATAGAAAATTACACCAAAGGGACAGAGTAACGCATCGCATTCGCGGGCGCTCGGTTAAATAATATTTGGCATAAGAACTATTTCTTACTAGGCATTACCAACATATCTATTTTCTCCCTCTTTTTATTCATATTAATAATAAACAAACTATTATAATTAATATATAAAATATTTATGTAAAGGTTCTATTTAATTAAAAATAAGGTATTTTTATGTTAACATAAGTATAAAACGCTTGTGATGCGTGATATATTCAAGAAACAACCAAACACGACATACGTGCGATGATTTCTCAAAGGTTTAATTCAGAAAATTGTGAATAAACCGCGAATAGACTATATAATTACTGTGTTGGCAAGGGATGAATGAAAACGGGCATGGGCAGTAACGATGACTGCCCACAAACGCAGTCACTCTCAAGTGTTCCAGCATTGGACTGCTTTTCTGCCGGTGGCATTATCAAANCGATGACTGCCCACAAACGCAGTCACTCTCAAGTGTTCCAGCATTGGACTGCTTTTCTGCCGGTGGCATTATCAAACACAACGTGGGTAGGATTTGACGTTAGAGCACTATTCCTACAAAGAAGTGCTTTTGAGGTTTCGTGCACTTCGTCTGGCTCTGATCTGGTTTTAATGCAACTAGGACTTTCAAGTGAAAGTATTTATATAAAAGGGGCGGGTTTATTGAAAATTCAAATGTAAACGAACACGTTTACCAGTGTTGACCATGTAACTGTCGGTGGGGGGGGGGGGTCACTCGCAGAAGACGTAAATAGGTTTACCTCAATTTGTAGTCTATGCCTACAGGATGTTGGGGTTGAGATAACTCTATGTACGTGTACCCCGGCATTGCAGTGTGTTTTTTTTTTTTTAATATTCGTTTCACCCTCTTTGGGGTACGATGAAACAGTCATTTCTTTGAGTGTTGCTCCTTCCTTTGCACCCAGTACTTCTTCATTCTTTCAGATCTTCTTCTTCTCTCCTCATCTCAGATGATGGGTTTCGACCTTATTTTAGATTTTTCTTGGAACCTTATCCCTTCGTCTTTAAATTTTATCTGTACTGTTCTATCAAGTAATGA
>NQII01001324.1:34003-44587 GCA_002778355.1 Clitarchus hookeri
TCGCCGACCTCCGCTGCATTGTGTTTCACCTCGCGGCTCGCCGGCAAACGTCACCGTGACCACACTGTGTGGTAGGCTCCGCCGAATCACTTTCACAGACATGCCACAGGGGCGGGACGGCGCGGGGATTGCACCACGGACTAACGCCGGGATCGCAATAGCGCGACGATCAACGTTTTAAAATATTATTTATGGATGGCTTCTTGCCACTACATACTAATCTCTCTTTTACGACGGCCATTAATGTTTCCGTTATTTTCTTACTGTTCTATTCTCTCAACAAATTCTTTCCATGTCCACCGGCACTTTGAGCGTGAATATACGGTTGCATTTACACCTGGGCATAAAAATTCATTGCTCTGCTTATTAATAAAAAGGTTAATAGCGCAGGTAAAACTTACAACATCAAAAAGGTGGTGGGTTAAGACAACATTCACAGACCTGTCGCTCCCGCGGCGCCAATAAACTAGAAATATTTTCTATTCGTAAATCTTGTCGCGCGGGCTATTTTTGTCGCGTTGACGTCACAGAAGTCTCAATGCTGATTGGCTGGAAAATTATTTTATTCGCGTCACGCTATTTGTGATCCCAGGGCAAAGATGAGGTAGGCAGATTATTCGTCTTCTGCAACACTGACCTACCCCACAGCAACACAAATGTCAAGGTCACTTGGTCAACAGTGATGATCTGTTTGTTTATATCTTAATTTTCAAGAGACAAATACTTTATACTAATAAAACACCTTTTTTACCTATTTGAATTTGATCAAACTACATTACAAATTGGTTAGAGGTATAAAAATATCTACAAGTACTTTGTTTACTAAACAGTGTTCTAACCTCAAATCCAATCCANCAAATTGGTTAGAGGTATAAAAATATCTACAAGTACTTTGTTTACTAAACAGTGTTCTAACCTCAAATCCAATCCAATCCACGCCGGTTTTTCTACTCTTACTGGCAGAGAAGCAGTTCAATGCTGGGACACGGGAGTCTGGTAGTGTGCAGTCAGCGAGATCGATCTACCTCATCTTTAGTTTATGGGTTGTACCAAATTCTCTGGTTGCCTCAGCCTGCGCCAGACGCTGGGTACAGGCGAACAACTGTAGTAAAGTACCTACATAATACGCAAACGAAGCCTGACGGCAGCACAGATACAGCGTATTCGCATTATCTTTTTGAATCAAGCCTTTGAAACATCACTCCATGTATGACCGTGTCTGGTTGTGTCCTGAATATGTAATGTATCACAAGTGTTTTACACTTCTCTTAACATAAAAGTATCTTAGTTTTTTTAGGGTTGAACCTTAGTTTTTTTAGGGTTGAACTTTTAATTATATTTTATCTACTATTTATAATATCTCATTTATAATTAATGTGATTTAAAAATACAGAGAAAATATTATCAAAATGACTGCGCACAAATATGATGCGTTGTTCCTCTGGTGCGATTTTCTATACTTGGTTAAGCTTGGTTTGCGTGAGGCGGAGGAATATCCTGGAAGTAGAACTCGAGCAGGGCTTCAGAAAAGTAGGAAGTAACAATGGATGGACTATAGCTGTGCATTGTGTGCGTGTAGCACGAAGCGAGCATCGCGATAATATTGTTCGACGCGCTCACCGGAAGAGACGGGCAGAGCGAGGTGGTTGGCGGAGGCGGTTTTAGTTTTCCTTTCTCTTCCACTTCTTCTTTTATTTTTGTTCGGCGGCGACTCGCGGCCGAGATGATATTGTTCGTGACGGCGAGGTGTAAACACTGCGGACCGTGCCCTCCCGCCGGTCGCCGCGACTAGACTCGACCTCTCCGTGCCGCAGGGGACGTTCGTTATCCACAGAACAACAACTAGGTAGAGAGCATAATCCACAGAACAACTAGGTAGAGAGCATAATCCACAGAACAACAACTAGGTAGAGAGCATAATCCACAGAACAACAACTAGGTAGAGAGCATAGAGTCCAGATGAGGTGGACAGATTTGCGTCTTCTGCGCATGAACCCAACCTTCATTCGCCCATCGCCAGTGCAACTGTCAGTCACTGATGAACGTGTTTGTTTACGTTTGAATTTTCAACATACGACTGAAATACTTTGACTAACTTAAAAATGTAAACTATTNATACGACTGAAATACTTTGACTAACTTAAAAATGTAAACTATTTACATGGAAATTCTGTTAGAAGACGTGTACAGACATCTCAAAGCACTTCGAACCTAATACTCGAACCTCAAATTCTATAAACGTTCTATCTGATTGTGCTATTGTCAGAAAAAACAGTCCAATCTTGGAACATGGATATAGGGCTACTGCGCATCTTGCATGAGCACTCTACCGCTCTGCGGTAGAGAGGTCATACTTCCATGTACGTATTTGGAAGCTACAAACTGTAAACATTCCACGCTTTTATTGTTAACATAACGACACTCAAATCACATCAATACGATGAAAAGCTACTAATTCGCGTATTGACTGCCCTGTAATCTGAAAGTAAACGAAAGATAACAAGCACTACGGGACCCATTTTCGCCAAGGTCAACGTTATGTAGATGACTTTGCTATTATTGTGCTTTTTTATTCTTACTCTTCATCCAGTGTTAAACTTAGCATATACAATGTCAGGGGTGACTTCCGATATATTTTACAATTAGGCGTTAAAGACTGGCAACGCCTTACGTTCTCGAACTAGTTTTGTATTTTCTCACGTTCTCACACCCTGTTTGAAAATCAACGATCTTGGTAAACAAGCTGTAGGCATGGCACAAAGCTTCAAGAGGAACAGAACGGCAATTGTGCAACGATGGCGTGAAATCACGAAAACGTTGTATAATTTTCCACACATTACAAGTGAGATTGTATTTTGGTTGTTGCTGAGTTTAAAATTTTTAAGCACGAATGTAAACTTCCATTTTTTTTTTGTTGGTAACGCGACTGTGACGTGAGAAAATAACTAACGACCCTCCCGTGCCGCCGGGGAAAATTGGTTAGAGGTATAAAAATATCTACAAGTACTTTGTTTACTAAACAGTGTTCTAACCTCAAATCCAATCCACGCCGGTTTTGCTACTCGTACTGGCAGAGAAGCAGTTCAAAGTTGGGACACGGGAGTCTGGTAGTGTGCAGGCAGCGAGATCGATCTACCTCATATTTAGTTTAAGGGTTGTACCACATTCTCTGGTTGCCTCAGCCTGCGCCAGACGCTGCGAACAGNCCAAATTCTCTGGTTGCCTCAGCCTGCGCCAGACGCTGCGAACAGGCGAACAACTGTAGTAAAGTACCTACATAATACGCAAACGAAGCCTGACGGCAGCACAGATACAGCGTATTCGCGGTATCTTTTCGAATCAAGCCTTTGAAACATCACTCCGTGTATGACCGTGTCTGGTTGTGTCCTGAATATGTAATGTATCACAAGTGTTTTACACTTCTCTTAACATAAAAGTATCTTAGTTTTTTTAGGGTTAAACCTTAGTTTTTTTGGGGTTGAACTTTTAATTATATTTTATCTACTATTTATAATATCTCATTTATAATTAATGTGATTTAAAAATACAGAGAAAATATTATCAAAATGACTGCGCACAAATATGATGCGTTGTTCCTCTGGTGCGATTTTCTATACTTGGTTAAGCTTGGTTTGCGTGAGGCGGAGGAATATCCTGGAAGTAGAACTCGAGCAGGGCTTCAGAAAAGTAGGAAGTAACAATGGATGGACTATAGCTGTGCATTGTGTGCGTGTAGCACGAAGCGAGCATCGCGATAATATTGTTCGACGCGCTCACCGGAAGAGACGGGCAGAGCGAGGTGGTTGGCGGAGGCGGTTTTAGTTTTCCTTTCTCTTCCACTTCTTCTTTTATTTTTGTTCCGCGGCGACTCGCGGCCGAGATGATATTGTTCGTGACGGCGAGGTGTAAACACTGCGGACCGTGCCCTCCCGCCGGTCGCCGCGACTAGACTCGACCTCTCCGTGCCGCAGGGGACGTTCGTTATCCACAGAACAACAACTAGGTAGAGAGCATAATCCACAGAACAACTAGGTAGAGAGCATAATCCACAGAACAACAACTAGGTAGAGAGCATAATCCACAGAACAACAACTAGGTAGAGAGCATAGAGTCCAGATGAGGTGGACAGATTTGCGTCTTCTGCGCATGAACCCAACCTTCATTCGCCCATCGCCAGTGCAACTGTCAGTCACTGATGAACGTGTTTGTTTACGTTTGAATTTTCAACGTACGCTCCATCTTTATACGAATGAAATACTTTGACTAACTTAAAAAAAATGTAAGCTATTTACATGGAAATTCGGTTAGAAGACGTGTACAGACATCACAAAGCACTTCGTACCTAATATTCTAACCTCAAATTCTATAAACGTTCTTTCTGATTGTGCTATTGGCAGTCTAATTTTGGAACATGGATATAAGGCTACTGCGCACCTTGCATGAGCACTCTACCGCGTTTTCCCTCTGCGGTAGAGAGGTCATACTTCCATGTACTTATTTGGAAGCTACAAACTGTAAACATTTCACGCTTTTATTGTTAACATATAGACACTCAAATCACATCAATACGATGAAAAGCTAAGAATTCGCGTATTGACTGCCCTGTAATCTGAAAGTAAACTAAAGAACACAAGCACTGACGAATCTACGGGACCCATCTTCGCCAAGGTCAACGTTGTGTGGATGACTTTGCTATTACTATGCTTTTTTTTTCCCTTATAATTCATCCAGTGTTAAACTTAGCATATACAATGTCAGGGGTGACTTCCGATATCTTTTACAATTAGGCGTTGAAGACTGGCAACGCCTTATGTTCTCGAACTCGTTTTGTATTTTCTCACGTTCTCACACCCTGTTTGAAAATCTACGATCTTGGTAAACAAGCTGTAGGCATGGCACAAAGCTTCAAGAGGAACAAGACGGCAATTGTGCAACGATGGCGTGAAAATCACGAAAACGTTGTATAATTTTCTACACATTACAAGTGAGATTGTATTCCCTGCCTAACGGCAACGAATTAAAAAAAAAAATGTATTTTGGTTGTTGCTGAGTTTAGAATTTTTAAGCACGAATGTAAACTTACATTTTTGCACCCGTGTTCCTGAATAGTTCTGCGAATTGTACCGAATATTCTGCAGTCATCTATATTTACTAAAGACTATCAAACACTTTTAATAACAACCTTCGAAAAAAAAAATCACTGTCCGTAATTACATGCATGCTACAGTACAGACTGGCGTGTGGGCTTCCAGTTAAGTTGGCAGCGTTTTAATAAAATCACCTGTAAGACTTGACGACGTTCTTCTTTCCCTTCGTGCCGCCGTGGCACAACTTCCACCTCGATTACGACATAACGTTACACGTATCACGCATCTCGATACAATTTCACGTGTACGTAATACACATGGTCTAGTTTGGGTGGTAGGCTATACCATGATGCTTTACGTAAGCACGTAAGCTTGTGTGCTCAATAAAAAGTTTGGGGGTAAATATTGTTTTTCGGATTGAAAACGGTGAAAATTCAAGTTATACGGGCGTATTTGTGTCTTAACATTGATGTCGGTAGAACATGTTGCGAATGTACGGCGTTCGTGATTTATACAAATTTGGAAAGTTAGGAGAGCGCCACAAACTCCGGACCGAAATGCATCTGGATTCTGGGAGATGTAATCATGTCTTTCGTGTACACGGGAATCTGCTGAGGAAATTAAATTTCGAATGACTACTAAAAATTGCAAACTTAATAGTAAACATTCTGCCTTTCATACAAGCATTTTTTAACTTCTGAGAAATATAATTAATAAACTGCAGCAATATGTAGCTCCCTAAATCTTTGGTAATTAAATACAAAATATAATCCTAGTTTAGCTTCGACTACTCTTACGTCCATTATCCGTGCCGTACATTAATTAAAAACGTGAGCAGATGACACCGCGAGAATAAAAACAAACCCATGAAAAGCAAAGATGACACAACATCGGCCACTATTGCGATTGGCCAGCGAAATCACGTGGTGCGGAGACATGTGTCACGCAAAAGCTATATATTGACGAGCTTTCCCCATCACGTGAACGTTACGTGAAATGATCGTGGTAGGTCTCATTGAAACACATTAGTCAAAGTGTAGTCGGCTTGCGTGAACGTGTTACCATCGTAATCTCTGCGTTATTGCTTTCACATGCTATTAAATAGGCTTACAAATGAGAACCACAAACACGGGCGTTCTAAAAACAGAAATCCGTGAATCCGACGAGAAGTGATCTTCGAAGGGCAGGCATGCGATGCGACCCGACAGCTGGCAGTATGGACCACGATGATCTATCGCTGGACGTGTCCCAGCGGGAGGGAGGCGAGGGTGGCTTGTTCCAGCCGCTACATTTAACAATAGCTAGATCAATACGTGCTTGTCAATNTCACGTGAACGTTACGTGAAATGATCGTGGTAGGTCTCATTGAAACACATTAGTCAAAGTGTAGTCGGCTTGCGTAGCAATATGTAGCTCCCTAAATCTTTGGTAATTAAATACAAAATATAATCCTAGTTTAGCTTCGACTACTCTTACGTCCATTATCCGTGCCGTACATTAATTAAAAACGTGAGCAGATGACACCGCGAGAATAAAAACAAACCCATGAAAAGCAAAGATGACACAACATCGGCCACTATTGCGATTGGCCAGCGAAATCACGTGGTGCGGAGACATGTGTCACGCAAAAGCTATATATTGACGAGCTTTCCCCATCACGTGAACGTTACGTGAAATGATCGTNAGTTTCTGGAAAACCTCCCGCCATGGCAGCTGACACACCGTCGTCGATGGCGCGTCCAGAGGGCATGGAGGGGCAGTGAAGTATTCCCGAACCAGCCGCCACACTTTAGGTAAAAGCTTCGTCTGCACGAGGCGGAGGAATGCCCCTGATATATGCAGTCCATTCACGGTTACTTCGCGCTTTTCTGAAGTCCTGCTAAAGTTCTACTTCTAGGATATTCCTCCATCTCGTGCAAACAAAGATTAACCGACATGCTTATTTTCTCGCTCTTTATATTCGTTTTAATTATAAATGAAATATTATAATTTACACATTAATATAAATCNATGAAATATTATAATTTACACATTAATATAAATCAAATTTCAAAAGCCAGGTACTTTTATGTTTACACAAGTATAGAACGCTTGTGATACGTGGCATATTTAGGAAACAACCAAACACGTCACATGGGGTGATTTTTCGAACATTTCATTCAAAAAGTGTGAATAAACAGAATATGGTCCTGACTGTAGAGGGGATATGTGGTAGAGTGCACATGCCAGCTGCGAAGTGAACACACTCCCAGTGTTCCGACATTCGACTGCTCTTCTGGCAGTCGCATTATCAAAAACAACGTCAGAGTGCTGTTCACGTAAGTACCTGCTTTGAGATGTCTGTACTTCAACTTAAATTTAATGCAACTCGAATATATTCAATTTAGTCGAAGTATATTTTTCTTCAAATAAAAGCGCTGGTCTTTTGAGAATTCGAATGTTGACCACGTGATTTTGACAATTGTATTGGCGATGGACGAGTCAGTGTTTGGGTAGGCCTGCGTGCGCAGAAGACGAAAATACGTCCACCTCATCTTTATTTAGTCTATGGGCGGAACGCAGGTGTACGCACGCGGCCCAGTGGTACCACTATCGCTACACAATAGGCGTCACAGTCTGGAACACCGTTCGTTGCTTCCCATCACTCGCTGTGCTTTCTATGACAGGATAAGTTCCCAAGAAATCAAATTCGTGACTTTTTACGACGTCTTCCGTTAAACTGGCGCCCTGTTCTCGACAATGCGTGGCACAATGACAACCATTCTAGGTGCGCAAATTTAATTGTCTGCGAGTGTAAAAACGCGTATTGATGGCGTGTTGTAGAGTGCACGATCGTAGAAAAATTATTTCTTGTTCCACCCTTCACCACTTAGCATGGGACATCGACGTCAATCGACAGTGGTGTGAACACTGGACATTAAACTGATGCAAAGAAAATACAATTTAATGACCTGGACTCAATTCCATTAGTTTTTCATGACTGTCATGAGCAGTAGAGACCCCGCAAGAGAGCTGCGCTTGTGTTGACGCGGGCACGCGTCTGCGATTCTCACTTCCCACGTGCGAATGTGGCCCGGCTGCACCCGGCCTAAAGGCCTACCCCCGGTAATAACGCGCCGAATCTCCAAAGATGGAGAAGATCGGGCATCATCGCCTCGCAGATATCACGGACATCGCAAGTCACCTTTTGTGCTGGTGATCGTGACCAGGAGAACCACATCCGTCATCCTTACTCACCTCGTGCATTTATTCTTTGGCGCCGACTGCCTTCATTCAGCGTGATTCACACGCACATTTGCGAGAACACGTTAAGGGTTGGTTCGCAATCAAAAAAACGTAGGTACAGCGCGTGGGGCACACGACCAGAATGCTCGTGCGAAAATGATTCACACCTGAATAATTTTTGCCAATGTAATTTTGCGACGAGTCTGACGTCAGTTGTGAGTGTTTTATAAATAAGGGATGTTCGTAAAATAATGTAATATTCTGTATAAAACTGACAATAATTATAAATATTTAGAACTTTTGTTTCTCTATTTTTTTTTTTGCCATCGTAAAGATGTGAATAACCTTTGAAAAATAAATTCTGCTAGTAAAATCATACCTGTTCTTTCCTCTAAATTTATATCTTGTGACATTTCCTCGTTTCAGCAGTATAACTGTTGCTCCATTTTCAATTTAAAAAAACTTCGTTGAAAATTCTACACTCTTTTCTGATTGGAAATTGCCCCATGGGCCCGCATAAGAAATAACATATAACCAGTTCATTCGTGCTCATTTGCCATAATACGTCATACTTTTCTGCATACAGGATGTCAGTGATAGGCCCAAGAGCTAAAACCAAAATTACCTCACCGCAGCGTACGATAAACGGTACTGTCCTGCCGGAATCCTCGCTCATGCTCGGTAATTACGGCACGCCTGGCAACACAGCGGTTCCCGCGCCGCCAAGAAGGGTCGTTGGGAGCGAAGAGGGTAGGGCCAGCGGGTCGTGCGTGCCCTTTTCTTCCGCGATCCCTCAACGGCCTGCTTTCTCTCCAGTCTCCTGCAGGTCTCGGGAGATGCGAGGGGCTGGCCCTTTTTTACACCGGGCCAGAGGTACAAAAGCGACCCGGTACAACGGACCAGATAAGCAGGCAGATGCAAGCCCAGCGTACTGGCAGTTCACGCACGGCCAGGCACTAGGGCTGTGCGATACGGCTATGTATCGATCACGAACTATTGCAACCGCGATATGGTCCAACAGCGTACAGCAATGTGTCGCATATCGCGCGTTATTAGCTATATGAGATATTTGATATATATATATATATATATTTGTATATATGTGTATATATATATATATATATATGTGTGTGTGTGTGTGTGTGTGTATTGCCATCGATTCCCAATACTCTCTAAGAGCAATATATCGCACCGATGCCGGTAGTGCCAACGTTTCGAAACGACATTGAAAAGTGTATATCGCACAGCCCTACCCGGCACTCGCAACTCCAACTGGCTCCCGACGAAACCCTTAGGGTTGGTTTGAAACTCACTGAGTTGATAACTATTTAGTAAACGCCGACCAAGCACGTAGAACCACGTCTTCTGTTTTTAGGATTCACAATTAACTGTTAATTTTTTTACATTCCAGACAGTAAACACTCGCGACCAGGTTGCTCACACGCTTACTTGCTTGTACGTGTAAATACCAGTTAACCGCCAACTACACCTACTGCCATGTTCTGATCGGTAATTACCACACAACTTACAACGAACACGTCCTACTAATTATATGCATCAGTACAGTTTATATTACAGTTTCGACTAATATGTACACGTCATACTTCGTGAGTTAACACGCGACTGTTCAATTGTAAACTCGTCCTTGGGCCCGTTCTACAAAGAACAATGTAATAAAACTGGTCAACTCTTAACTCTCCCATGCCCGTGTCGTGTGACCAATAAGAATCAGGTATTTTCGCTCAACGATTCTTATTGTGGTTATTATAATTTTTGTTTAAATAATAAAGGTGAGTGGTTTTCCTTGGCAGAACTAGTTATGGCATACTTGGCATTATGAAAATATAAAACATTATATGTGTATGTTATAAAGCTTGCGTCTGTAATTTGCAACATGACATTTTTTTTTTTATTTCGTGAGTTACAGATTGTTTACGTTACTGCGTATTGTAGAATAGCTCGCAGTCCTTCAGATTTGTCGGCTCGTTCCGTTTACGCCTTTTGTATCCGTTTCCTTACGCCCGTGCATTTTATAACTGACTTCATCGGGTTCTGCCCTCTTACATAAAAACTGTTGCAGATTTTTTAATTCTATAAACTAAATCTCTTCAGCCTATACCTTGCATAGTTTGAAAAAATTTAGAATTACACTGATTCTTCCTTTCTTTGCCTATTGTAGAAACACGCTTTCCGTGTATATGGCGAAATTCTGATGGCGATGACATATCCTTCTTTGCCTGGAATATCACTTCTGTGTGTGACGCAGAAGGGG
>NQII01001324.1:51013-63093 GCA_002778355.1 Clitarchus hookeri
GTCGCGCCGCCACGGCGGCCGGTAAAAATAGAAGAAACTTGAAACGCGACTCGCGGCGCCCACTTCCCTGTCGCGGCGCTGACAAGTTCATTACCGCCAGCTACTCTACTTCCTTTGAGGGTAATGGAACTCTTTTGAAAGCCATGATTGCCTTATTATTCTCAATTCAATTCACTGCGTTTTCTACTGAGCCTATTAATTTGCACGTGATTACTAATCCTGTTTATGAACTAATACGTATTAAAGAAGCCGCCCGGCCAGGCGGCCAAAACAGATCGCAGACCTTTAGTCTAACAGCTGTCATTTAAAAAAGGTTCAATATTTTTTTTTTCAGCAGTGCCTGCTTACGAATAGCATTCAAGTATTTATTCATATCCCAATAATATTCTTGTTCATATTTCCTTCTGTAGTGTGTATTTTTTTTTTTTTTTTGTGAAAAAAGAATTAATAAGAGTGTTTTGCGATAAAATTTGGTATCAAACTTCCTGTATGACACTGTACTTTAAGGAGGCGTTGGACAAACATTGACGATAAACACGATAATCGAAACATACAGGTTTTTGTGAGCCAACATAGGAAAAAAAACGGCAATCGCAAACCTTAGTTCTTGTCAACTTTGTGAGGAAGCAATATGCCAAGGACATGCATTTCTAACGTGATGTTCCCGACGCTTAAATTTTGTATGCTTAGTTGCGGCGTAGGATATGGTGGAAAGGGAATACAACACTGTGGCAAAATTTTAATTCAGGAAGTTGGCAAAAACCGTGGTGTAGGCTTGCTACTGTTTGGTTTTTCTATTTCGGTCTCCAGAAACCTGCAGACTTCGATCATCCTATTCAGCAGTTAATTACGTCCCACGTCCTCGAAACACACCTTCATCTTTTATTATTACACCGCGAGATGACAGGGTCGCCATTGAAAGTCCTGCACAGGTGAGTGGACGAGAAAAATGTCGCACGTCATTTCAGTATCTTGCACGTAAAGGCGACCGAACATTCGATATGCTTACAGTACATCGCCCGCTCCCTCGCTTCTAGGTCTCGGAACACCAAACCGGACGGGTTTTTTTTTTCAAAGGCCGTATTACCCGAGCTAAAGGCGAGCGGTACCGTACACCGGGAGCCAACGGTTCGGAACAACTGAAATTATTTTTTTCTCCAAACGCTGGTTGGAAGTTAACGGGATGAGAAGCACCGGCAATAATATTTATTTTTTTTCCTTCTGTATTATTCCAGCGTTCGTATATTCATCCACCTCTACTGGGTGCAAATTTCCCCCAGTTTTTGACGTTTGCCTCCCAAGAAGTAGGTACAGACATCTGCTGCGGGGTCCTTCTTCATGGCGATATTTTTCCCCAGGAATCTAAGACATGTGGCTGTTCCATTGCCGTGATTGTGCCGGCTCGTTTTTCTCAGGAAACGAGAAGACGCACCCAACGACCTGCATTCATCATTGAGACAGCGCGAATTCACAAAACCTCAAGATCAGCTAAGAGAAGGCTGTTCACGGTAAACTGAGCGCTTAAGATCTACTTTTATGCACATTGTGTATTCTTCCACCATTCCCACGGTCTTGTTCACTTATTCATGCGGTCGGTTAACTGGAATTATGAAATTGTCATAAAAGTAAATGTTTTACAATGTTGTCAAATCTTTAACTTATGTGCAATAGAAAAACAGAAAGCAAGATAAATAATGTCAATATTCACAAATGCTTACCTACAATCCGTTCACGGNTATGTGCAATAGAAAAACAGAAAGCAAGATAAATAATGTCAATATTCACAAATGCTTACCTACAATCCGTTCACGGTTACTTCAATTTATTCTGAAGCCATGCTAAAGTTCTACTTCCGGGATATTCCTCCGCCTCGAGCAAACTAAACTGATGCATGTCTTGAAAATTACACCAAAGGACAACGCACCGATTTCGTGTGCCTTCAGCAGTAATAATATTTTGCATGAGAACTATTACTTACTAGGCGCTACCAACACACATGTTTTCTCACTGTATTTTAATCATATTTATTATAAATTAAATATTATAATTTATAAATAAAATAAAAGTGAAACTCCAATTTAACGAGGTAAAAAACGGTCGTGATGCATCACGTATTTAGGAAATATCTAAACACGTCATACATGGGGTGATTTTTCAAAGGTTTGATTCAAAAAGTGTGAAGAAACCGCGAACAGACTATAACACTTATTTCAACGTTAAGAAATGGAACTACTTTCACTCCGTCATCATCAACTTTATTGCCGCATGTAAGTCAGTGCGTCCGTTAAAAATACGTGTGGATAGGGGCAGTGGCATTTTTCAAAGGTTGGTTTCGAAAGTGCTCAATCGTGAACAGCCCATACGCAGGATCACCCTCGAACCCCAAGTACATACTTCGCGCGATGATAATACGACCAACGACTTAAGGCCCCCGCCTACCTGGTTTTTTGTTCCCGCGTCTTGGGGCCGAGAAGCGCAGGAGCGGTAAGGGCTAGACTGCCGCGCGCATCAAGTGCGCCATCGACGCTAAGGGCAGGGCTCTGAACAGGCGCGCAGAGTTCTCGTCGTGCTGTGTGTACCTATGGGACGTTCAGCGGCGACCCTGTTACGTTACTGATGGAAAGTCTGTAGGAAGGTTGAATGCATGANTGTGTACCTATGGGACGTTCAGCGGCGACCCTGTTACGTTACTGATGGAAAGTCTGTAGGAAGGTTGAATGCATGCCACTGGAGAACTTCTGTATGAATCAGATGCGAATATATCGAGATGCAGAGTTTTTAACTACGCTGGGAGTGCTCCGAAATGGTGTTTCTAAATATCCGTGGTGTCTTAAAAGTAATCGAGAGGCATAGTCTTAACGTGTGTGTGTTTTCGTTTCGGAGATCAGCGCATTGGTCACGTGTTTAACAGTTTCGTTTAAAAAGCCTGGATTTCAAACACTCTTCAGTGCAGTTCGAGCATGCACGGCGGTAGGTATCGTGCAACAGCAGCTTTAAAGACTACATGCGTTTTTTTTTTCTCTACCGAGTAGTTCGTATTCGTTCGCAGTAACATGTTACAAGCACTTTACTGCGTCGCAATTGAGTGCGGCAGACAGTGCAAGTTCTTTTGGAAGTTCTTCCATGCCAAATCAGCAATCACGCCTTGTAAAACGTACAGGAAATAGTTTCCTGGCAAGCAATTCTATTTTCGGCAATTCCACTTCCTAGTAGTGCTGGAAAGTCACGCTACAAAAACACCTGTCATTTGCAGCATTTCGTTTGTGCACAAGCAGTAAAGTGTCCTCTTTTTATGTGGTTCATCCGTTCATAAATCATAGTGCGGCNCAGCATTTCGTTTGTGCACAAGCAGTAAAGTGTCCTCTTTTTATGTGGTTCATCCGTTCATAAATCATAGTGCGGCCAAATGTCACGTGGCTTATCTTGTATGTTCACACATTAGTCCAGTGTTTTTATTCATTCAGATGTACGTTTCTTATTTGCTTAACAATAGGGTAACTTTTTTTTTGCGATAAGATAGGAGTGCAGATGTCACACTTGGCTGCATAAAAAGTTGATTTTAGTTGATTTTAGTGTCATTTGTAGTGCGTCACAGTTCTTCGTTGTCTCATATTTGGCACGAATTGCATCAACAGAACTGCAATGGGGGAAAATCATGTTTGTGAGGCTGTCTGAATATAGTCCATTCACGGTTTCTTCGAATATTTCTAAACGAACCTTTGAAAAAATCTTTCTATGAGTAACATGTCAACCTGTTTTTTTCAATAACTTGTATATNATATTTCTAAACGAACCTTTGAAAAAATCTTTCTATGAGTAACATGTCAACCTGTTTTTTTCAATAACTTGTATATAATGTATTCACGGTAACTTCAAGATTTTCTGAAGCCCTGCTAAAGATCTACTTTCCAGCCCATTTCGTNTGTGTACCTATGGGACGTTCAGCGGCGACCCTGTTACGTTACTGATGGAAAGTCTGTAGGAAGGTTGAATGCATGACACTGGAGAACTTCTGTATGAATCAGATGCGAATATATCGAGATGCAGAGCTTTGAACAAAGCCGTTCATAACTACGTTGGGAGTGCTCCGAAATGGCGTTTCTAAACATCCGTGGTGTCTTAAAAGTAATCGAGAGGCATAGTCTTAACGTGTGTGTGTTTTCGTTTCGGAGATCAGCGCATTGGTCACGTGTTTAACAGTTTCGTTTAAAAAGCCTGGATTTCAAACACTCTTCAGTGCAGTTCGAGCATGCACGGCGGTAGGTATCGTGCAACAGCAGCTTTAAAGACTACGTGCGTTTTTTTTCTCTACCGAGTAGTTCGTATTCGTTCGCAGTAACATGTTACAAGTACTTTACTGCGTCGCAATTGAGTGCGGCAGACAGTGCAAGTTCTTTTGGAAGTTCTTCCATGCCAAATCAGCAATCACGCCTTGTAAAACGTGCAGGAAATAGTTTCCTGGCAAGCAATTCTATTTTCGGCAATTCCACTTCCTAGTAGTGCTGGCAAGTCACGCTACAAAAATACCTGTCATTTCCAGCATTTCGTTTGTGCACAAGCAGTAAAGTGTCCTCTTTTTATGTGGTTCATCCGTTCATAAATCATAGTGCGGCCAAATGTCACGTGGCTTATCTTGTATGTTCACACATTAGTCCAGTGTTTTTATTCATTCAGATGTACTTTTCTTATTTGCTTAACAATAGGGTAACTTTTTTTTTGCGATAAGATAGGAGTGCAGATGTCACACTTGGCTGCATAAAAAGTTGATTTTAGTTGATTTTAGTGTCATTTGTAGTGCGTCACAGTTCTTCGTTGTCTCATATTTGGCACGAATTGCATCAACAGAACTGCAATGGGGGAAAATCATGTTTGTGAGGCTGTCTGAATATAGTCCATTCACGGTTTCTTCGAATATTTCTAAACGAACCTTTGAAAAAATCTTTCTATGAGTAACATGTCAACCTGTTTTTTTCAATAACTTGTATATCACAAATATATAACACTGTGATTTAACTTTTAAGTATTGTATTCTTGAATGAATGAAACTTTAACTTAGTGTCTTATATAACTTGTAGTATTTATTTCGTATTAAATACGAATTAAATACAGCGAGAGCAGTGAGCGATGTGTTGGCAACGGCTAGTAAGAAAAAGTTCACAGTTCATATATTGTTTTAACAAGGTTTTTTTGGTATGCTATTTGTAAATTAAACGTTGTCTATTGATGTATTAAAATTGTTAAGTAGCACTGAAGGAAACATATTTTATTGTGACAGTTAAAAATATCAGCGCTAATTACGGTGCTTAGGCCCTAGTGACATGGTGTTTTTTTTCCGTCCGAGGAAGAAACTGGAAAATACGGAGCGGAGCTTGTCACTCTCTCGCTCTCGCTCTCGCTCTCTATCTATCTTTCTCCCCCTCGGGAAGTTTCGCACCGCTTGTAGTAGCAGGAAAATTATCAATGTTTTAAATCTTAGCATATTTCATACTTATTACAGCAAAAATAATTATTTTTGAATTTGTAATTTACAACTGAAACGAGATTTTGTTGTTTAAATATTTATTTTAATATGTTTAAATGTGATGGCGGGACGGTTACAAATCCGAAGTTGGCAGAAGTGGCGGCTGGCGACATGACATGTGTTGCTAGACGAAGCGGTAAGTTCACTTCTTGTGAAACATACTTAAAATTAACCACATCAAGTTTGTACAAGTTTTTTTTAAACCTACCTAGGCAAGTTACGATATTGTGATGCATCTGTTTCTCCACGGCAGGAATAAATATACTGTAACGTACGTCGTGACCGCTGTGTGTGAGATTGCAAATATTGGACGTGCGACATTTATACGTTTTAACAGTAAACTGTTTTTATTACTTAATTAATTGTTTTAAAGTGATTTGAAGTTTTATGTTTCACAATGTTGTAACTTCGCCTTAGATGTTTGAAATACAATTGTGTAACGTGCTTACGTTTTTCTGTGGTTTGAATGTTCACCACAATCCCAATAAAATACTAAGTCCAGTCAGATAAATTAAAATAAATAATGGAATAAACCTAGAAAACAGTAAGTACCGACGCATAGAAATGTGAGCGGAATAATAGTTACGGTAGGCCTATTTGTATGCGTGTTCACAGCTATGTTTTAAGTTTGTCGCGTGTTTGAAATTACCGTGTCTTTTCGTTGGATTGGTTGTCCCTTTGTTTTAATCTTTATTGCAACTGAGGCCGTCCTTTTAACGAAATAACCCAACACATATCAATAACAAGAGGTTAAATACTACAATTCTTTCCCCTGCAGTTGTAACACTGTTAAACACAGTCGCGGCAAAAAATTAACGTGTAAGTGTAATGTGCTGTCATGTATAAAATATGTTATTGTAAAATAATAACCATACGAACTATCGTCAATACAGACATTTTTAAAAGTTACAAACATGACCAAAATATGGTTATAGGCCTAATTTTTGAACATTCGTACGAAATGGTTTTTGAAATATGACAGAATTTTTTGGACAGTTGAAAACTGTAAACAAAGCATTTGACAGTTAAAACGTAAAAGTCACGTGGCAGTGTTTATGTTTACGTATAGCGGAAGGACACGTAATCAGTAACCAAAAGTAGAACTTTAGAAGGGCTTCAGAAAAGCGCGAAGTAACCGTGAATGGCCTATATCATGCGATTAGGCTCGGAAAATTCGACGGAAGTTGTCTTAACGTTTTTTTGTGTATTAACGAACGCTCTACGGTCGTAGTGCACGCACTCTTGCGCGTCTTACGTCTTCCCGTCTGTTCGAAATTGTTTTAAAATAAAACACAAGTATTTGCGCAGTTTGTTGCTCTTGCCGTTTCTTTACATTTGCGCCTGAAACATTAAAGAAATACTTCAGGAAGAGACTGCGTTAATGATTACTGATCATACGGTAATGCAGTGGGCCTGTTTGAATCAATAGCGCACACGGCATCTGCTTAATACACACAATTTCCGAGATCGCTTCTTTTGGATTTCTTGGTCGCCAAAGCAAAAACACTTATTTCCTCTCCGATATTGCTGGTCAGAAAATAATACAACTGCCCAGTAAAGCCGTGACAATTACACAAAGCTTGCGGAGCTGTAATTTATGCCCTTATTCAGAGCCGTGTATATTAATTCTGCGATCGAACTGCCCCCTGGACACAGTTCAGCAGCATTTTCACAGGTGGCGGTACGATCGCTTTCACGGGTGGAGAGGGGAAATGGGGTAGAGTACGCATGAGAGCTGCATGCCAGCCACTCTTCCATGTTTCAACATTGGGCTGCTTCTCTTTCAATGACGATTGAAAAACGAAGTGGGTAGGATTTTTGAGGTTCTAACGCTGTTTGTGTAAAGTTACGGCTTTTATATGCATGTACACTTCTCCCAAACTGGTTTTATGTAAGTAGGATATGTTCAAGTTAGTCAAAATATTTTATTCGTGTAAAAGAGCGCGACTTACGCAAGCCGATCTTTACCTAATTCATAAATTTACAACTAACCTATTTTCGATATTATCGAGTTGTACTAACATGCCAAGTATGTGTGCTACACTGTGCTATGGTCTTCGGAACAAATTTATACGTCCAGAAATACTATATTAATAAAAAAAACTCAAAAATATCAATGGCAAAAAGATAAAATTACATTAAAATTCAAACAACCCATAAATACGACAGTGCAAAACTCAATAAAATCCATAACCTTAACTGACACACAAAAGAGCTTCTGATTCGCAAAACAATTCTACAAGAACAGTATCGATTCCGAAAAAATCGGCTGTTTTGATATCGATCCAAAAATATATTTTAGAAAGAACCGATTTAATCGATTTCCAAACGTATATTTTTAATTGATATCCTTAGGGGGTGTGTTGACAATTCAAATGTAAACAAACATGTTCATCAGTGTTGACCATGTGACTGAAAGTTGTGTTGACGTGGGGTAGTTCAATGTTGGCGACATTTGCAGTAGACGGATCCGAGTGCGTATCGTCTTGTGCCCGTGTTGACGAGCTCGGGCGACGGATGCGGCAAGTGCAGAAGCTTGTCCGAGGCCCCGAGTACTTCCGGTGCGTCGAGGTACATACGACGACGGATAAGCGCATTCCCAGTGCACGTCTGGAAAGAGGCATTCCCCCCGCACACACGCGGCCTTTCCCCCAGTGTTCCCTTGACAGTTAACTGTCGTACCTACCCCGCCACCTCTCTCGACCCTCTTTAATTCCTCCGGTCATGCAGGGGTAGTCTCCCCTGACTGCACTGCCAGTGGGCGCTCCCCTCCGCGCGAGCAAGGCTGTGATACAAAAGGGCAAGGTACAGCCTCGTCAGCAAGTTTCCCCCCTCGCCGTGCACGTGGGCTTCGCTAATTCTATCGGCGGCAGAGTAAACTACAGCTTAGGATCTTCTGTGCCCTTCATTTTGTATCCATCCGCTATGTGTAAGATCCATAGACTTAGATGGGGTATACCACCAATCTCCGTGTCCCAACATTGAACTGCTTTTCTGCCAACACGACTAGCGAAAACGGCGTGGATTGAATTTGATGTTGGAACTCTGTTTAGTAAACAAGTGCTTCGAGACGTCTGTACACTTTCTCTAACAATCTGGAATGCAGTTTTATTAAATTCAAATTGTTGAAAGTTTAAAAATTAAGATATAAACAAATACGTGCATAACTGTTGACCACGTGACTTTAACATTTGTGTTGCTTTGGGGGTAGGTCAATGTTGCGTACATGTGGTCTACCCCATCTTTAGTCTTTGGTAAGATGGACCGCCTGACTCGTGCTTTCCTTGAAAGAGAGTAAATGTGTTAGTAATAAACATATTCACGCGGATACGTATATGAAACAAGAAAAATTGACTTCGGTAGGCATGAGTTTACACATGACACACTCAATAAAACGCAAAGTCTCAGAACTGTTTTTTTGTCGATTCACTGCCAACTTAACTCGGAGCCATGCAAGCCAATGCGTACCGCAGCATACGTGTGGTTACGGGCAGTTGTTATAATTTTTTTTCGAAGGTTTATTTCAAAAGTGCTTCCTTTACCGCGACCAGTCTTTAACACAATATTAGATTCCTCTTGTGTTTGTTTCAGTAATATCGCGTTGCAGTGAACTTCGTAATTAAACCCCGCCGGGGCGACGCTAGGTGTCTTGTAAAGAATGCGGAGGTCTTGTTGTCACGGCCAACTCCACGTAGCTTCGTTGAATGTAGGTGAGGTCAGACGTCGGCCGCAGCACTCCAGAGTTAGTCATGTAGGGGTACGTGGGCGGAGGACATCGTCAGGCTGACCACCTGCACGTGCGAGCGGAAGCCTCGGCGATAACGGTCGCCGATACTTCAACACGGCTGTTAAACACCTACACGGAAGTTCTTCGGGATCGCACGCGTTCAGGAGCCAGAGCGGGTTCTACCCAATGAACTGTTAGCGTCAGCGCTGGTTTTCAAGCCGCGCCTTCATTTGCTTCTTATTTCCTGCAGTGCGTGGTTTTGCAATGACGCGAGTTAATATTTTTTTTAATTTATCCGGAAAGGAACGCCGTGTCTTTAAATAATAATGTAAATACTAAACCCCCGGGAGGTGGTGACACAAATGGCCACATTCCATGCGCGTTCTTTATTCAACCACGCGAATGACTCACTTGCAGTAGCACTGTGCGTAATTCCATCCACAGCGTAATACTCGCTTACATTTATGGTAAATCTCTGAATAGTTTCTTAGAGTGTACTTGAAGAAATTAATCTATACCAAGATAACATATNCTTACATTTATGGTAAATCTCTGAATAGTTTCTTAGAGTGTACTTGAAGAAATTAATCTATACCAAGATAACATATTCCTAAGGTTATAAGGGATGCTCTATCGATTGAAATCAATCAGGGTTTTAATTTCATTGAAGATTGCCTCCACGATAATGTGTTCGTGGAGGCAATCTTCAGTGAAATTGAAACCCTCATTTCTCGTAAACCACTTATCCGATTTAAAGCATATTCCTATAGTTATAAAGGGTGCTCTATCGATTGAAATGAGTCTGGTGAGTGTGGTGTTAGAGCTAGCGTGTGTCGTCTGCGTGCAGCGGAAGTGCAGCTGGTATTTCAACTGCAGCAAGCGTGCGCCTGGATAGTGTATTTATTGACACTTTTGAACGAGTGGGAACCCACAGGGGAAGATCTGCGCAGTGGGCACTCGAGCCATCAACCTGCCGAACGCGAGTTGGAACTAATCTCCGGGAAAGAAGGAACAGTCGGAACTTTCTCCACCGAACACGGAAGTGGCAGCGCCAGCACGAACTCTTCGCCGCCGTCACGGTCAGAAAATTGAGTTCCCGCGACAGTTACGAAGCTCGCACCACGTGTCCGTCGAAGCTATTTAAAAAAAAAGAACAAAATAAACTACTCGCAACACACGGCACCACTTCAAAATATCAACAAGAAGGTAAAACTGAAGATTTTTTTTCCTTGTGTCTGTGCAGTCGTTATATACGTAACTGTTCTCGTGGATATCGACGTGAGAACGGCATAGCTGAGTAAGGATGTTTGACTCAAATATTCAAAGCTCTGTCGATGACAAACATCCTTAATTTTGGAAGAAAACGGGATTATTTTTGCCAGTACTTAGTGGGATTGTATACGGAATTTCAACAACGTAATGTAGCGACGATAAGATCCGTGCTAAAAAAAGGACACGCAAAAATAAGTTCTTGTTCAAGGACACTCGAGACCAGCAATCAGTTGGCAAACGCGGTTTTAATGACGGGGGATTAATGATTACCTGCTCGTCGGGTCCACGCATTTTGCAAATTAGTATGTAATTATTTCTGGACTCTATCATTAATCTGGTGGCAAAAAAAGTTAAAAACAAACAAACATTTGTTACATATGAATTATTGCCCAAGTAATACCATGGTATCGATATAAACCATAAAAGCTGCTGAAAACGCGTTCATACGACACGCAACCTCTGGAGGCTAACTTTAATGACATGGCCAAAAAAATTTTTTTTGCGAACTTATATCCCGGCTGCTTATTAGANCGCGTTCATACGACACAACCTCTGGAGGCTAACTTTAATGACATGGCCAAAAAAATTTTTTTTGCGAACTTATATCCCGGCTGCTTATTAGAGGGGTTTTTTTTTCAAGCTCATTCAAGGTCACCAGTCTTGGAAGCTGATTGAGCTTACATCGCGTGCGGTTCAGGCCAAACACCGTGTTACACGCTAAAAATACGTATAAAAAAAATTGTAAACCGCTGCTTTCTATAAACAAAGACTAATCGTTCCAGACAAAAATCGTACATTTTCACCAACAGTAATTAGACAGTCAATTGCGTTTTGAGTGGCGCCTATGTTAATATCAGAGCAAAATAAACATATCCGTACCCATAGTACGTTCTGTTAAAAACGAAAATTGTTTCTGTAATCAATTTGCGGGCTTCATAAATAACTTGGTCTGCCATTACTATGCTCTTGGGATAAACGTCCATCTAAAATAATAGCAGTATTAATGATGAATTAACAATCTTTTATTATATCGCCACACAGACTTACATTATTTTTGAGACTCGTTCCATTATATACATTGCAACATGGATGTGTGCAAAGTTTGAAGTCTTAGGCGTAATGCTTGCCGTTTACTCTAGAATTGGCTTGCTTTGGTAGTTTTAAATAGACTGTGTCCGCGGCCAAGCATTAGGTAAAACATGTAACGGAAATCGGACACCACACTACAGGGATCCCAGCAGCGTTCGCAACACCGGCAACGGACAACTAATAAGCAATCTGACAAAACCGGAAAATACCTAAAATAAAATAAACGTAACAAATAACAAGAACAGGGGAGATCAAACCATATTATTTAATATCCTCACCAATTGAATACAAACAAATACAAAACACAGACATTTGACACGCTAAATTTAACTACCAAAGTAATTTACTGTTCGTCTACCAGCTCTTAGTTTCTGCATAGAAGTGGTTAGACTACTCGCCTCCCATTTAGGCGAACCGAGTTCGATTTCCGGCGGGGTCGTTCTCGGATTTGCACATTTGGGAATCGTGCCG
>NQII01001324.1:66002-87305 GCA_002778355.1 Clitarchus hookeri
CCCCGCGCGATCGGCGAATACCGGGCGCCGATATACGTCTGTTTGCTCTTCCAACACCACCGCCGAGTACATTTCCGTCTACAGCCCCGCCTGATCGATTCTTAGGAACGATGGTTTATCACGGGGAATGTTAACTACTTCCTAGGATTCAACGTTCTGTACGTACACCTGTACGGCAGTTCTCTTTCCTTATTGGCTCCGTAGACTAACGATGAGGTAGGCCGACCTAGCTGGCTGCGCACAACCAATCTCAGTGGCCCCAACATTGAACTGCTTTTCTGCCAACACGTCTTGCAAAAACCGGCAATGATTGGTAAACGAGTGCTTTGAGATGCGTGTATACTTCCTCTAACCAATTTATAATGCAGTTTAATAAAATTCAAGTTGATATAAAGTATTATATTAATTTAAAAGTGCAGGTCTTTTGAAAATTTAAAGTAAACAAACGTGTTCATCACTGTTGACCATGTGACGTTGACAGTTGTGTTCCTTTGGGGTAGGTCAATGTTGGGTACATGCGCAGATGACGAATAACTACCTCATCTTTAGTATATGATTGCCTTTCGTGAGAAGGATGCGAGGGTTATGGAATAACCTCCGAGACTGGAAGGGTGAGGGAAGGGATCGGGACTCCTCTCATGGAAAAAAAATTAAAATTAAAAAGTGAGGTGGTCGCCTGGGTAGGCGACCGAACGGTGTGCAGAGCTCCAATTTGAAAACGTTTTATTAAAAAACCGTTTAACGTGTCTGAGAGAGGTCTGCTTATGAAAAGCATTTACGAAACGCTACGCGTATGTATACCTTTTTTATGTTCCTCCGTGTTTCTCTAAAGCATGTTTCTGTTATAGTGAAAATGACTCAAACGGGTGTTCTCACGGTCAGGTATAAACATTCCGGTACAAAACATTATAAATAGAATAGGGACGTGCATCAAACNAAACGCGTGTTCTCACGGTCAGGTATAAACATTCCGGTACAAAACATTATAAATAGAATAGGGACGTGCATCAAACCTTAATTGTTATTATTGCGCCATAAAATGGCAGGGTATCCGCTGAAAGTTTCATAGAGGCGCGTTATCGACGGCATNCTTAATTGTTATTATTGCGCCATAAAATGGCAGGGTATCCGCTGAAAGTTTCATAGAGGCGCGTTATCGACGGCATGACTGCACGCCAATTCAGTGCTTTGCGCGTAGAGGCGATGAGAGAGTTGATGCACATGTCTCGGCCGCCCCTAGGGCCCCCACGCTTTTAGACCTCAGATGTGCAAAAAATTCCTTCAACCAGGCGGCCTCCTTAACCCCGGAAATTTATTTTGCTCGCGTGTACGGCTGGAGTTAGCGGAATAAGCTCGTGTTTTACCTCTGTATTCTTAAGTACTGTGTGGTTATACTCAGTCAAACACGGGCATCAGCCATCATAAAGTTGTGAAATTACAGTGTGTGCGAGGACACGTTGGCTAAACAATTTTTCACGATTTCGCGGTGCGTCTGATTATTTCATTGGCTCCCGGCAGGTTATACGGCAGCCTTGTGACCGACATCCACAACGTATTTGCTTCTGTACAGTGTCTGCTGCTCTGTGCCCGTGGACGCCAGGGATCTCGATCCCTGGGGCGCGTAGGTTGGTGTCGCGTTACCCCAAGAAGGATGGCACGCTCTGCTCCCGACTGGTAACTCTACCCGTAACCAACAACCGTGAACATCCTCAAGCACCCCCTCCCCCCTCTACCATTGTCGTCAACAGCAGCACAACCCCAGCCATGGGCACTCCCGTCCAGCCAGTCTTGCAGAATTGTGTAAAATTCCACAAAATGTGTGGAATTTCTGTTGGCGTGTGGATTCTAATGACTGCGGGTTTTGTGTGGAATGTCCAACTCCGACTGAAATCTTCCAAAAAAGATAACACAACTTATCGTAAAATGTACTCGTGCTAATTTTCAATATTGTTTACGCGCTCGCTGCTTCGCATCCCGCGCGAGCGGGCGGAAGAGAAGGACAGAGTAGCGACGTGATAGCGGGGCGGCGAGACACTTAAGGGATGTTTGAATGACGGTAGAGCGATAATCCTACCTGCATATTGAGTTATGGAGGCATTCTGCCGTGAAAACCCTTTGTCGGCTCGCCGCTCCTGACCTCCGGCGGATTATGATATCTGCGTTTGTCTGAAGAATGCTCGGGGTTATTGTCCTCGTTCTCTCAGCGTGACTCGGGGTGCGTTGAACCTTCCAGATGGTCAGGGCGATACAAGACGAGCAGCGACCAGTGNCGTTCTCTCAGCGTGACTCGGGGTGCGTTGAACCTTCCAGATGGTCAGGGCGATACAAGACGAGCAGCGACCAGTGGAAGGGAAATATGCGACTGCGAGTATCAAGCAGTGAAGAGTGCGGCTGGCAGGCTAAACTATTGGATTAGATGCGTGAGTGAAAGACGTTACAAATGGTGGCAACAGATAGACTGAACACGTGTTAATGATGAGTATGAATTGACTGTAACCAAACAGACATTAATAAGGACTTTAATTAGAGTTGAAATATTGCGATCACTGTTAAATAAAAAAAGTAATAGTGGAGACAGATAATTTAATGCTGTAAATAATTGCTGTGTGAATAAATTAGAAATCAAATGAGTTATTTTATTTTTATTAAGACATCCATCCCTCACNCTGTAAATAATTGCTGTGTGAATAAATTAGAAATCAAATGAGTTATTTTATTTTTATTAAGACATCCATCCCTCACGAACTCAGATACGCCCCTCAGGCGTCCTATGTAACAATATGAATTGAATTAGTCAATCTCTCTATCGCTGCATTCCCAGAACATTCCTTTCTTTTCTGAAAAAGTTGTTGCTCGTAATTCATACAACGTTGGCGACAAACACTATGCTCTTTATGCTCTTAATGGAACAAAATAAGAATTCTCAGAAAATCTGCATTAGTTTGTGATTACGGCATATGTGCAATGTTGTATTCCACAGTAGTGTGTGGAATTCACTTGCGGAGTCTGTGGATTTCGGGGTGGTTGATCTGGCAGCACTGCTTTCGTCAAGCCATCCCGCTTCAGGTTGTTGGTGCATTGCGCCGCCGGAAGGCCGTGCTGTCACGAGACCGGGAACCAAGGTTCCCGTAACTCGTTTGAGTGGATTTGCAAATCTAGTTTCCAGCCCGAACGACTTCTATTAAGCCGGCGGCGGGCAGCATTCTGAGCCGCTTTATACCGCCAACTCCAGCCGCACGACAAGCCAGCAAAACNCTATTAAGCCGGCGGCGGGCAGCATTCTGAGCCGCTTTATACCGCCAACTCCAGCCGCACGACAAGCCAGCAAAACGGCGTCACTAGTTCAGTTGAGAGATTTGGGCGGCTCTTAACAATGAGGTCTTGAGAGGGTGAAATGTAGTGAGTAATGGAGAGCAGCGCCGAAATGCACGGACGGGGGAAACGGAAGATCCCCGAGCAAACCCGCCGACCAGCGGCATCGTCCGGCACGATGGCGTCACTAGCTGTTGAGAATTGCCTCGTGTAATTTTTTAATTTGGCGCCTGGTGCAGTACTGTGCTGCCGCATATCGAATAATCTCATATACTCCGTTGTGGACTGTGGTTGTACGTCAAACGCGATGAACATGTATTCAACGGCAATTTCATGACATTTCATGACACTAGCAAACAGCATTACGGAACGCGGTTCAGTCAGTGCTTGGGATCAAATCGGGAAGGCAAATGAGCCAACGTGCGTCCACAATCGATAAATATTAATAAAAAACTATCGAACTCTCGACAAATATAGGTATCGCGAATATATCTAACAACGCTTATGACTGAACCCTTTCCTACAGTCAAGAAATCGTATAGTTAGGGATGTGCCGAAATATCGCGCACCCCTAATAACTACGCTGCCAACATTTACGATCTGCACCCCATGACGAACTTCACCTCATTGTACCTACGTTATAATAATTGAACATATTCAGCTGCAACGGCATGTACTTTCATACGGCCATTTTATCGCAAATATTACAATTATATTGTCCTCCTGACACGTTGTACACATTAAGACTTACTAGCCAGGCGTTATCGCAGAATTAAAAGTCGTAAGAATATTTCTGGCGCGTAAAAATAAATGAATAGTCATTGGAAATTAATTACCAAAGGACAGTTAAAGACACGGTATTCCAGATATTACACTCATGGGTAATTTGCTATTCAAACCACGAACGCGCAAGAGTTAGGTCTACTGTCTTCATAGATACGGCAGAGAGCCGTTACGGAAGTGAAAGTAATCGACGGATGGAAATACTTGGAAGAAAAAACTCGGTATCTGGAAACTGCACGGAAAAAAAGTACATAAAAGTTCTGTAGATAAGATAATGGGCGACAGTTACGTTCCTCGCCATATCTGGCGCGGAAAGCGGGTTTCACCCAAACAGAAACACGAACGGAGCGAAGCTGCTTGCGGCCGACTCTTGTTCGGCCTCTCCTCGAAACTGGTTCGAACCTCGACACGCCAAACTGCTGAAAACATAGCTCATTGCTGTCATTCTGCTTCCTATATCTCTCGCTGCCCATTGGGCTTAAAGTAGAGAGAGGGAGAAATATTTGTGGTTTTTAGCAATTTTTCAGCCATAAAATCTATTCAGCAATAGTTATTTGAATTTTTTTTATTTTTGGCAAGCCGTAGTAAATCATTGAAATGATTGCAGAAATTTAATATAAACGACAAACCTTTGTTTGTTTGCCATGTGGAATAAAAGGGAAACTACCTTTTGAGAATGACTACTGAAACGATAGTACAAGAGGGTCAAACGATAATCGTTTCTAAAATATAATCAAATGATGTTCTATGCCCTAACAGTCACATTTTCAAAAATTCATCACAAACATTAGTAATGGTCCAAAAATATTACAGGATGCGTCTCCAGCTGCCCACCTTAAGACGGTATCCACAATAGGCGATACGACCTGGCGCGGTCGACGGAGGTTTATAGCAGCTATTCACAATTCAGCGACTTCATGCTCGCCGATGCAAATTGAGCTGCTGTCTGGTGTCATTTTGTCCGGTTATGCTTTGAACATCAAGTCTACGCCTAATTCAAGTCAAATATTAATAGAAAAATTTACAAAAAATAATTGAATTGCTATTAGTATATTTATACACACGTACGCAAAAACTTTTAAATGAACCTCAAGGAAACACATTGTGTTTTCTTGTATTTTGCGAATGTAATCATCTTGGTGTTAGGTTTATTAAATGTTATTAACTGTGGGGACATTTTTCTTTAATAGTATCTACAAATCAATTATAATTACTCACTAACTTATAGTGCAAAGATGGAAGCTTTAATGTTTACAATCTCTCCGTCTGTGTTTATGTGCCGCCGCTTACTCCAACGCTCGTAGCTGGCGACAGAGCTCTGATTGGCTAATGCTCTTCGCGTCGTTGTATTGCGAATACTACTCCAGGCTGACAATTTCGGCTGCCCTTTGGTTCACAGGTGGCAATGGGCCCAACTTTCTAACGTCTCTGTGACGGTCTTTGCCGCTGCAGTTGTACCTGGGGCATTAGTGTCTCTTCGTAGCTGGTATTGTAATTAAGACCGATTTTAGGTCATAGTAACTTTATATTTACGCAACGTGAAACTTCGTGTGTATCAACAAAGGTGAAAGGGGGTGGGGGGTGTGCTAGTTTCACTCTGCCGTGGGCAAACACACATCTCCAGTCGACAAACCTCGCGCCAGATAATGCCCCTGCGCTTCCATTACCCGGACTCACCTCATCCCTCTTTGGAAACACGGCTATCGATTTGCAATTCGCTCTGCGCGCTTTGGCCTGCAGGACATGATTGATGGTACGAGT
The DNA here is from genome assembly GCA_002778355.1 of Clitarchus hookeri. NCBI lineage: Eukaryota > Metazoa > Arthropoda > Insecta > Phasmatodea > Phasmatidae > Clitarchus > Clitarchus hookeri. Next base: position 71,859 of record NQII01001324.1, read on the forward strand.
GGCGGGTAGTTCTGGCCATTAATGTGCTTCCCCCCCCCCTTCTTCTCGAGCTTCTTGCAGATGCCGATGCTGCGCGTCACGGGTAATATAACACTTTCTGAAATCAACCTCTGCAAAAAATATATCCCTACCCTAGATGTATTTTAATGAAAACAACGACCGACATTCCCCCAGCGTTTGCGGCGAATCATAAAGTTGGTTATGTCATTCGACCTGAGCCTTATTCACAATACACCGTCGGCAGACGGATGAGAATTTGCAGCGTGCAGTCCATGCTCTGCCACGTTGTCTATCTAACAGTGTTTGTATAGAGTCTTCTAGTCCAATAACGTCAATGCCAGATCCGATCTAGCTAAATTGCGTAAATGAGAAAACAAAAATATAATCGCAATTAAATGTTTTATATACTGTGGGTAACATTAAACGTGGACAACGCCGGGTATATTTGTGTTTACAGCACGAGCGCGGCATCTGAATGGTTGGAGAATCTTCCGGCACTCGAAGATGAAGTTGGACCATCGCTGGTCACAAGACTCTTCCGGCTGCACGCTGTGAATACTTTCTNGAACCATCGCTGGTCGCAAGACTCTTCCAGCTGCACGTTGTGAATACTTTATTTTAAGTTCGACTAATCATCTTTTCCGACTGCGCATTGTGAATCAGACTGTTTTAGGGTGGTCGCCTGGTTGAAGGAATTTTGCACGTCCGAGGCTTAAAAGCGCGGGAGCGCTAGGGGTGACCGAGACATGCGCATCTAACTCTCTCATCGCCTCTACGCGCAAAGCACTGAACTGGCGAGCGGTCTTGCCGTCGATAACGCGCCTCTACGAGACTTTTCAGCGGAGACGTGATAATAAAAATAAACGTTTGATGCACGTCCGTATTACTTTTTTAATGCTTTGTACCGGAAAGTTCATACCTAAAAATGACAGTGAAAACACCCATTTGGGACGTTTTCACTATCACAAGAACCTGCTTTACAGAGAAAGTGAGGGAACTGAAAAACGTATACAGACGCGTAACGTTTCTTAAATGCTATTCGTTAGCAGNTGCTTTACAGAGAAAGTGAGGGAACTGAAAAACGTATACAGACGCGTAACGTTTCTTAAATGCTATTCGTTAGCAGGCCTCACTCTGGCGCGTTGGATGGCATTTTAATAAAACGTTTTCTTCTGGAGCTCTGCACACCGTTCGGCGGCCACCTTAAATTATAAATTTGAAGGCCGGTGAAATGGCTTCTCTTCAGGTCGTACACATTACACTAAGGATTAGCGTAATAGTAGCGTATTCATAGCGTCACGTTGTCGATGAACGTAAGACGTAGGTCCGAGACAGCGGTGAAACCACCTCGTGGTACGACCAAAGCCCGAATTACACGCTGCACAGTGAAGAAACGTCCATAACCCAGAAGTGAAGATGTAATAACAAATCACTAGAGATTATATAAAATATGTCAACGCATCTTGATGAACGAAAACAGTTTGTGTGCCGATTTACTCTCATTCTGGCTCTGTTTAATGAATTTAGGGAGGGGCAATGTAAACCCTGCCCCCTTCCCTCACAGTTGTTACGCCACTGATCCACGGCGTTTATTTTTATTCGTGACAGAATGCCGTACAACGGTCAGAGGAAGGAAATTGNTTGTTACGCCACTGATCCACGGCGTTTATTTTTATTCGTGACAGAATGCCGTACAACGGTCAGAGGAAGGAAATTGGCTTCCTCGAGCTCACTCATCCGTGGACCAACTACGCTGCACGAGCAGTCGTCAGCTGTTTCCAGGTAAAAGAGCGTAATCGCGCTAATCACCGCGGCTATCTCCTTCAATGAAGTCGACGAGGAAGAAGCCGGGGAATTCAGCCCCAGTGTTGCCAGCCGTTGCACGTCAAATTAAAATACAGGTAGACCCAGAACCAGGATTGCGTTATTTCTCGGTCACGGCAAACATGTGTTCCAACGAATAATGTCGGGTTTCCCATTTCATAAACAAATTAAAACTACACTGTTCGCCACGAGTTTAGTTTGCACGAGTAGAGCCGATGCACACCTCCGTGACAACTTTTCATCAGTGCTACTTTTCTGAATAGTGGACTATTTAAGTTTTTGTACCCGAGTAAATTACCGAAAGCAAATTGATCTATTTAGTACATCCAGTAATGTTAACAGTTGCAGTTAATTTANCCGAGTAAATTACCGAAAGCAAATTGATCTATTTAGTACATCCAGTAATGTTAACAGTTGCAGTTAATTTATGGAGTGAAAAATAAATTATATCTTATCAAAGTTGTCAAAACTTTAACTGCAAATTGCAGTCACTACATTTCATGCACTGCGCAATTGTCAACAAGCTAATTACACTGGCGTAAGTATNAGCCGATGCACACCTCCGTGACAACTTTTCATCAGTGCTACTTTTCTGAATAGTGGACTATTTAAGTTTTTGTACTCGAGTAAATTACCGAAAGCAAATTGATCTATTTAGTACATGCAGTAATGTTAACAGTTGCAGTTAATTTATGGAGTGAAAAATAAATTATATCTTATCAAAGTTGTCAAAATTTTAACTGCAAATTGCAGTCACTACATTTCATGCACTGCGCAATTGTCAACAAGCTAATTACACTGGCGTAAGTATNTTTAACTGCAAATTGCAGTCACTACATTTCATGCACTGCGCAATTGTCAACAAGCTAATTACACTGGCGTAAGTATTCACCAAAATGTATATAGCAATTACATTCCTCGATTATAGTTGACATAATTTAACTATCAAAAAGTAATTTCGCACCATCAAAAATAAGGACAAACCGATCAACCAGTTCCGACAGTTTTTTATTTTTCAAGATGTTTATATCATACTTGACCTGGTAGTCTATAATAAAAACCGCGATTTCTTTCCGTCGACTTTACTGAAACTGTGTAAAAGGGGACACGATGCAGGCAGAGAATAAGGTTCAAAGTCCACGGAGAAAAACCATGGAGCCCTTCCCTATTTATCTTTCTCTTTTATGAAAAACAGGTAGTTCTACGTCTAATGCAATAGATTGACGTTGTTACTCAAGTCAAGATATTAAACTTTAAAAAATTGTGTTTCGTTAATTTAATGGAAGTACTTAAGTCAATATATTAAACTTTAAGAATTATGCCTCGTTAATATAATGGAAGCAAGGACATATTTGTGTGTTCCCGTACAGTCATCGGAGTTCGGTTGCAGCTGCCATCACTGATGAACCTGATTTTGGCGCTTTATCAGAATACCTCACGTCATACTACAGTATGACGGAAACGCGATAGACCGGTAGTGGAGATTCATAGATTAGAAAGGGAAACCGAGACTAGAGGAAGTTTTCCCTTACAATTCCCGACACACTAGACTTTTTTTTTGNTCATAGATTAGAAAGGGAAACCGAGACTAGAGGAAGTTTTCCCTTACAATTCCCGACACACTAGACTTTTTTTTTTTGTCTCTTAATGTCTAAAATTTACCAAGTTGCTACAAAACAAATTTGATCTTGTAAGACGAGATCTGANTCATAGATTAGAAAGGGAAACCGAGACTAGAGGAAGTTTTCCCTTACAATTCCCGACACACTAGACTTTTTTTTTGTCTCTTAATGTCTAAAATTTACCAAGTTGCTACAAAACAAATTTGATCTTGTAAGACGAGATCTGANTTTTTTTTTGTCTCTTAATGTCTAAAATTTACCAAGTTGCTACAAAACAAATTTGATCTTGTAAGACGAGATCTGATTTGCTTGCGATTTATCTCTGGAACAACTGTGAAAACAAAAATTATATACCGGAGTGTCCCAGTATAACCAATTCTTCAGTCACTTTTTGCTGCTAAAACTACAGGAACGATCACTTTTATAACGAAGCAAGAATATTATTACTTGTACAATTCAGTGTAATGTTTACGTCACTACTATAACCGTTATTCACAGCAAAAATGGAATCGAACCCACGTCATCCGTACGCGGGGCAATGTGTTTTTAACGCTCGGAATTTTAATTACAAAGTTTTATGTGCCTTTTTCCCTGATCAGCTGCACTGCACTGTCGTTGGAGCACTTTTTTCATGTTACTCCGGTATCACGGTTTTTGTTTTCCACCTCGACCCGGAATATTTCAATGACAACAAAATACGCCCACTAAAAAAACCCTTTGGACTTCTGCTGCAGTTGAATATTCGTTTTTCCCCATGTTTTGTGTTCGAACTGGTTTGGTTGGCAATCCTGTTTGATCCGACGCAAAATGTACCAGTACTTGCGGGGTTACGCGGAAGAATTCTTCATTAATATAAAAATCCGACAAGTTAAATACGCGGGTTTTGAGAATCTAAAATTGTTGGTGCTAACAGTTGGATTGTGTAGTCAAAAAGTAAAATTCTGCAACGGAAAATCTTTTTTTATACACACGCATGCGCGGACGTGTAACGAATTCTAATATTTGAAACATGGCATGTCCACGTTCAATCAAATCGCACTATAGAATTCGACGGCAGTACACACATCAGTTTAGTTAATACGTAGAAAAAGTTAAAAAAAAAAAATGCTGTATGGTTGAACAAATGAAATTGAAGACGTTTCATAAACTCCTGGTAACTCACCAAACGAACGCTTCGGGCTGCCGGTATCCGTTAAGCAAAGAGGTTGCGAAGGCAAGCGGAACTTTTTATTTCCTCGCTGGAAGCACAGACTTGCACTCTCACCTAATGGCACACTACAAAGCTCACAGCAGGTAGAAGTTCGCGAAGGAACGCGACCAAGCGGGTAGGTGTCCGGCGAGAGACTAAACTTCTAACGGCCTCAGCGAGCCGGCTTGGCCGGGGTTCCCTGGCGGCCGCTGCGCGCGCATCGCTCGGCCCGGCGCGGCCGGCCAACCAGGAGGCCCGGCGCTGCACCCCCACTCCCACTCTTCGCTCTTGCCGCGTGACGTGCGTTGCCAATGTTCGCCGCGACTCGACTTTGCTTCCGCAGTGTCCGAGTGCACTCGCGTCTTCACGCGCAAACACACACGAAGACCCTCAGTACAAAACAGAAGTACTAGCACGATATTTTGAAACAACATATAGACAGCCAACATTACCACAAGCTCTCTCACCACCACCCAGCGATACAGAAGACGATGACACAACACCACCGGTCACTCTTCCTCCGAGAGATGCTCTTCCTGATACTAAGTTAGTCACGCCAAGTGAAGTCAAATTCATTCTTACAAAAACACTCAAAAACCTCTTCCGCTCCTGGTGAAGACAAAATTCCAAACCCAGTTCTCATCCACCTTCCCCAGAAAGCAATAATCTATCTCACAAAAATTTCCAACAGTATCATCATTACACCACACTTTCCAGCCAGCTGGAAAAAATGCTGTTATTGTTCCCGTACACAAACCCGGGAAAGCGCCAGACAGCCCATCATCACACAGACCCATAGCACTGCTTCCTTCACTCTCCAAAATTTTAGAAAAAAAAAAATCATCCGTCAAAGAATGCTCACATCTATAGAAACAGAACAACTGCTCCCTCACTTTCAGTTTGGCTTCAGAAAATCTCATTCCACCACACACGCAATATGCAGAGTCACCCACTCAGTATTCTCAGCAATAACAAACAAACGCCGAGCAGCAGCAATCCTCCCAGATTTAACAAGAGCCTTTGACTCAGTTCACCACGGCCACCTCATCGCCAATCCGGCAGCAACAGGCATTCCAAGACACCTCATCCGCGTCACACGCTCATTTCTGTCCGGCAGAACCTTCCAGGTCAAAGTTCAAGATCACCTCTCAAGCCGTCGCCCAGCAAAAGCAGGAGTCCCTCAAGGACAAGTCAAATTCTCTTTGCCTTATACATCCGCCTACTTGCCAGTTCCACGAGACACACAAAATCACATTATATGCAGACGACACCGTCATACAGGCCTCTGACAAAAACAAATATGAGTTAACACGAAAACTTCAGGATGCCTTCCAGACAATTAACAAGTTCTTCAACTCAACAGGCATTTCTCTAAACCTAGGGAAAAAAAAAAAAAAACAATATNAGAAAAAAAAAAAAAAAACAATATACTTCTGACGCTTCACAGCAGACATTCCTCCACTGCTTCTTGACGACGAATACATAAATTGGTCTGACAAACCAAAATATCTGGGCATCACATCACACTCGACCCAAAACTACAATTTAAACAGCACATCCGTGAAACCGCAGGAAAAGCAAGAGGAGCCACGTGCAAATTAAATCACATCATCACACCAGCCAGCGGAATAGAACTAAAAACAAGAGTCACAGTCTTCAACGCTTACATCCTACCACTTCTCACCCACGCAGCACCAGTCTGGACCACAGCAACGCCAGAGACACACCGGCCACTCTACACCACGTACTGCGCAGGTCTCAGAAAAATAAACCGGGAGCCACTCACGAACACGCCGAAGAACCATTGCTACGGCAAACATCCACGGCAAGTCTGGCCGAACACCTCAAGAACGTAAACGAAAACCTTCACGGACAAATTTACAGAGCGCCAGAACCCGTTAATAAGACACCTCACAAATCACATAGCAGGTCTGAAGCCGCCCTTCTTAACCACAGACCACCTTCAAGAACGGCGGCACGAACGTCTTCTGTACATCAGCGAGGAAGACGAACAACACGAGGATGAAGCCACTCATCACACAACACATCCAGAACCAGCTCCCAAGACACCACAGCAGATTCCAGCACCGAAACAGATGAAGACGAAACATCCACATCAACATCAACACAGTAACCCAACAGAATGTTTTTTAACGGGGTACTCCCCTTTTTCCTTCTAACAAATCAACAAATCAAGATCCATCAATACCCAATAGATCTTCATAATTAACAAAAATAAGAAATAAGAAATGAATAAAAACTTCCCCCTTTACCAACTACAAGTAATTATTAACACTTTACAACATTATTAACACTTGTAGAATCAAACCTTCCATTAAATTTAAAATTAAAATTAATTAAAAGCTGGCATTGTAACAAATTATACACATAGAACTAATTTTAAGACCAGTATGCATTATGTTTGGAATAGCTTTAAAAAAAAAAAAAAAAAAAAAAAGTGAGTTTTGTACTGGAAGCACACTCTTTTTTTCCTACTAACATAATGCGGCAAAACTGACAAAATTAATTAAACAAAATAGAACCTATTCCCTGAATCCTTAGATACATCAGAAAGAATGAAGACTTGCACTGCTAATAAAAACTGAAATCCAGTAGAGTTTTTAACTAGGAATGCCTTTTAAAAAACNAAAGAATGAAGACTTGCACTGCTAATAAAAACTGAAATCCAGTAGAGTTTTTAACTAGGAATGCCTTTTAAAAAACATTCGCCCTCAGATAAGTCCTGTTTACTTTTCTGCGCAAGACTGCATCTGCATGTCCATCGTCAAAACTTCCCGTACCGCGGCCTCGCGGTTTTACCGTGCCTTGGAAGGGTAGAGGGGGGGGGGCGGACGTGGAGGGATTTGGGCTGCTCTTTAACATCGAGGTCTTCAGAGCCGATGAGGGTGTGAATGCAAGGGCGGGGGAAACTCGAGATGTCCAAGAAAACCCGCCGACCAGCGGCATCGTCCGGAACGATTCCCACATGCGAAGATCGGGAATAGAAACCCGGTTCACCTTGGCGGGAGGCGAGTACTGTAGTCACTAGGCCCGCCACTGTCCACGGTAGCGGTCTTTATAACCAAAATTAACTTAAGCTGGTTATAAAACGACGGCTTGGAACACAGCAGATCACGCCACAAAAGCCGGCGAACAAGAAAAGAAAGCCGTATGTGTATATATTTCCGCAAAGTCTCCGTGTGCGTATCTTTTCAAATATATTTTTTTTTACTTGAGGATGAGCACGATAAACTCACGTCGCGTACCTGGCTGTCACATTTCAAGAACGGCGGGATAATGTGGTATAACAATCGTTATGGAAACACGAGCTTGACCCAACCGCGGAAAGGAACGCACTCAGATCGTTCGGGAAACGTCCCGTACAACGTGGATGTCGTGACAAATACGCGTGCATTTCCCCTCCTCTTCCGGCGTGTCACAACCTGCATACATTCCAATTTGGCAGCAGAGGTAAAACCTTGCCAGTGATCAAGCCAATGCCATTGGTTGCGGTTTACGGTTCACATTACAATCGCGTCAGGAAATAGCTCCGCCGCTACTTTTTTTTTTTTTTTTTTTTTTTTAATGTTTCAATGCCAAAAGTAGTAATTAAAATGGTTACGTGCGTCCTTTAAAGGTATTGCCTGGCTGCTGCTATTTTGCGCATCCGAAACCCACGAGTTGTAAGGCCGACTCTTGCTCACTCAACACTTGCCTTCTCGCCTCTACACGCAAGGAGCTCCACTGGCGTGAAGTCTTTCCGTCGGCGACTCGTTTGATGAACGTTACATTAAGCNCGCCTCTACACGCAAGGAGCTCCACTGGCGTGAAGTCTTTCCGTCGGCGACTCGTTTGATGAACGTTACATTAAGTGGCAACCTTGTATTTTTACGGCACGCTAATAAAAATAAAAGTACGATGCGTGTCTGAAGACAATTCTGATATTCATACGTAGAAAATTTAGCATTTAGAAATTTCACACCCGTAATAGTAAACCTTGGAGTTGAAACTTGTCTTTAGGCACGGAACGTTTCTAAAATGCTTTTCTTGTTTTGACACCACTACAAAATATCCAACCGTTTTTTGAACCACGTGTTTTCTACCAGACCTCTGCAACGCCCTTCATGCGCCAGCCAGGTGGTGCTTGCAGCTTCGAAATATTTTTTTGTTTCGGGGTAAAAAAACGCCGCGAGTAGGGTCATCAGTGTTGTGCAAGATGGCCGACGCGATGGTTGTNTTTTTTTGTTTCGGGGTAAAAAAACGCCGCGAGTAGGGTCATCAGTGTTGTGCAAGATGGCCGACGCGATGGTTGTAACGTGTTGAAAAGCACAAAAGAGTGAAGCGTTAAAAACTAGTAAAAAATTGTTATGGTAAATGCATATTGAATGCTAATTGTAAATAATTATCATCCTCTGAAAATACGTGATTGTAATTATTATAATTGTTATTTTGCTATGTGAGAGTGGAAGGGGCGTAATTCTGACAGCTGATTGCTCATGCGTAAGGAGTTGCATAATTCTAGTTATCAACATGGCTGCAGATGAAACTCCAAGATGATGTGTGATAGTTTGACTTCCGTCGTCAGCGGACAGTATTTGTGGCATCTCCCAAAGACACTTTAAGCCAGTAGGAAACGTTCAACTGCAGAGCAACCGATTCTCCAGAGACTCGGCCAAACGGGTCAGCGACGCCGTATAATCGTCAATGGCCAATGAGATCATAAATTGCGCCCAGGTAGATATAGTGCAGCGAAGTCTCGCCTGCTGGCCAATGATAACTCTAATTCTGCAGGTTTTTACTCACACTGAGAGAAAATCCAACAAAATATTTGTCTGTGCAGGGCCAAAAATATATTTAGTTGCCCCAACGAAACATTATGTTCAGTACACAAAACCTGAAAAACAACAAATTAATTTTGTTCCTCTAACAAAATACACGATTGAACTAACAATATCTCTGTGTAGGGCCGAAATGAATTTAGACTGTCAACAAACCATTTGGTTGAATCACCTGTATATATTTGTTTGATTACTCATTTAATTGCCTTCGTTCGAAAATACAGCTCGAGAGTTTGTTCGTATTTTTTGTGATAATTAGAATTGTAACAGTGTTTTTAGTGCATTTATTGATTCTTAATGATGGCATAAACAAACAAGTTCAACAGGAAACTAAAAAGGAAAACTCTAACGTTTGAAACATTTATTTGCGCACGTCCAGTATTTGAAATGCACGTATTTAAAAACATCGCTATTTCTTCAGTAGTCGCATTAGCCGAAGTTACTGAGGCATGGCGTTCGGTCGCAGCTGATGTGGGTTCGAATCCCGGTTTCGCCTAAGTGTTTTTTATATTAAACGAAGCTGTTTTATGTACGTAGAGCCAAATAGATCCTTAGTTGCACCAACTATGTCTTTGTTTGTGGCAAAGAAATAAGAACAATAAAATGATTTGGTTTCAACAACAAGATATTTCATTGTCCCTATACAAACAATTAACTTGGTTGCGCCAAATAAAGAAAATTTGTCCGATTCAACAAAACCATTTTCTCAGTGCAAGAGACGTGTGTGAGTGGCTGGGAACACGACCAATACTTTTTCAAGTGCGTGGGCAGGCGGAGTAATGCAGGCTGTCAGCTTGGGATGGAGAGAATGGCCCTGCAACCAAACGATGCACCACCAAGAGACACAAGTTTTTCTGCCAAAATGTAGGGCCGCATTTATCAAGATGAAAACTTCCTGGAGTGGAGTGTCTTCAGTGATGAAGCAATATTTCGTGTGTCAGGCGTGAGTTACTGAACCGGCACAACGTTCGGATTTGGGAATAAGAAAACCCCATTTTATCACTTGAACTTGTGCGAGACAGCACGAAGGTGTAGTATGGATCGCCTCCAATGTGTACCTCAATATGCGAACTGAATATGTGATCCCACAACTGGAAGAAATTCAACCAAACGTCATTTTCTAATAGTATGGATCGTCCACGCTGTTGTTTGACTTTGCATGAATTTTTGGATCAGCAGTTTCCTGCTAGGTGGATCGGCAGAGATGGCCCAATTATTTTATCATCTCACTCACCGGATATAACCCCTCTGGATTTCTTACGGGTTTATGTCAAGGACATCGTGTACCAAACACCTGTTCGAGATTTGGACGGCCTAAAGCAGCGGATCGTAGAAATCTCTGACACCGCCGACGAGAGAATGCTTGCACGAACATGGCAGGAACTTGAATATCGTTTGAATGTGCTACGTGCAACAACGGGTTGGGGGGGGGGCATGTATAAGTCTACTAGCACCTGTGCACAAAACTTTGAGGAGTACTCTTTCGCATGCAAAAAAACTGCACACCTTTATCGCCTTCGGTTACTTTTCAATATGCCGTTAAAGTTGCAGTGATAAATTGTGGACAATCTGTATGTGTTCGTGCCCTTGCATTTCCAAATGATATTCTGCCTGCTTTTTATGATCCCCTCTTACTGGAGACTCTGGCCGTGTTCCAATTGGCAGTTTCAGATTACAAAATGGTCACGTGACCCGAATTAGTATGCTAAAATAATGACGTGTTTGGTACTTCCGTATTAATTTTTTTAGGATGTAATGAAACCTAGTAAATATTCATATATATATATATATATATGCTTATTTATTTATAATGACAATCTCGTAAAAATGCCATGCGATTGTGTGGTGCAATTCTCAACAAACAGCACCATCGTCGTAAACAAATGACTATCAACGGAGTTGCAGTTGAACCATACCAAATTAGGCTTGCTAATTACGAAATTGTCAATTGTAGCACACCCCTGTCACTTTCATATAATCTGCTCTCAAACTGGAACCCACTGCTTTCGACATACTCTGGCAGGAGTGGGGCATTCGTTGGCTGTTTTTTGCCTTCGCCAGAAGTCACTTTTCCTGGTCTACACGACGCACTCCTAATAGGCCCACTCAAGAGTTAAATGCTCGACATTAGTTCAGGGTCATGAAATAGGTGTATAGTGATCGGATGTGGGTTTCACAGTTTTGGTGGCAATAAAAGGGCAGTTTACTGTTGGAAAATAAGAATTTATACTGCGAATTTGGCTTGCGCACTCTATCACGTACATTCCTTCTACGGCGCTAGTAGTTATAAAATGTTCCTTCTGTGTCACCTGGCTGCTGGCTGCGTCCGAGGAGCCACAGTGGCTATCTCGGATTACGTCACGCTGAAACCTGCTCTGTCATTTCTTGCCAATGGCGGCCATATTGGATTTATTTATTTTCCTCGGAATTTTCCTTTTTCCCCCTCATGTTATATCATTCCTTCCAATCTCTTCATGCTCCTGCAATCCTCTTATTTTTTCTCCCGCCTGGCATTCCTTCCTGCCGCTCTCCCACACCTGTCCTCCTCTCTCTTGTCTGTTATATCCCTTGGTTTTCTAGTATTCCTTCCAGTCTCCTTTATTTCCTCTTTCTTGCTTTTCACGTCCTTCATCTTTAATTTTCGCGCGTGCCACCCGAGTGTTTTTAAGTTCTTGCTTTTTATGTCCTCCACCTACCAAGGATATTGGGTCAGCACGAGCAGCACTGCGAGAGCATTATCAATCGGCAAAAAAACCTGCAAGTTGGTTCTTATTACTTAGGTCTGGCTGACACTGAAGGATGGCCATCGGCTGACAACCATAACTCCGCCCACGTCAAGCTATCGGCGAACAGGAACGAGTTGCAACATACTAACAGCAGGAGGGCGAGAAGAGTGGTTGGGGGATCCTAACCAGGAGAGAGGGTCTTCGTGGGGCGTCAGCGACGCGAGGCGAACACAAGATTGCAGGGCACCAATCTCCGGCTCTTCAGGGAGTGAGTTGTTCAGAGGAAAGAGAGCAATTCCTACCCAGTCCTCCCCTAACCTGTTCCTGAGGACTTGTAATAGTTTTACTGAGCTATTGAAAAGTATTGGTAGCCCTAATATTTCTTTTAATCATGCTTTCCCTCCTGTCTTCCTTTATGTTGGGGGTGTCGCTTTAAGTGGCATCCACAACAGCGCACAATGTGTTACGTGTATATACTCCGTTTCACCATAGGTTGGCATCTTAAATGCTAATTTCTAATTTATTCATTTTATTGTTTACATATATATATATATATATATATATACATATATGGGGATGTGCGGGACTGTGGCCGGGTACTGGATATAATGACAGTATTTTTTTTGCTCTATTATTTTTTATGTATAACGTTTACACATGTAACAAGAATGTGTGCGTGCGCGCGCATTGCCTGTAGTTTTTTTTCTATGTGTATTCTTCATTAAACATCCTCTTTTTTCGCGATGACAAGTTTATTATCTGGGGAGTGCATAGGCTGATGCGAGTATTTACTTTATTTAATCTCCTAAAATTTCCCATGCAATGATGGTCGTGCAGTCTAGGCGTCGGACTGGCAACCCAATGGATGTCGGAACGATCCCACACGCCTTCTGCATTTTTGAGTTCACAAACAACTAAAAATAATTCCTAAAGCTCCTGGCGGCCAACATTTGCACTACACTCGCCGATGCTAGCGCGCCCCTGCAAGCCACGTGATTAATAACAAACACAAAATGGCGGCATCGATACCAGCGCTCCTCGCTATGAATGGTAGAACCTCCCACATTCTGGTGGTGAGTGCGGGAATCAAATATGGCCGCTTATAGCAGCCGACTGCTGGTGGGTACAGAAATTAAAGATGGATGATGTAAAATGCAAGAACTTTGCACACTCTGTTGGCAGGCGCGAGAATTAAAGATGGAGGACGTGAAAAGCAAGAGAGAAGAAATAAAGGCGACCGAAATAAATCTGAGAAAACCAAGGGATGGAACAGACGAGAGAGTGGACGGGCGTGGGAGAGAGAGCAACAAGAAGGAATGCTGTAGGGTGAGAAAAAAAGAAGAGGAGAGAGCATGAAGAGATTGGAATTAATGATAGATAAGGAGAGATAAAAGAGAAATTCCGAGAAAAAAAGGGAAATCCAAGATGGCCGCCATTTGCGAGGAATGACATAACATAAGGTTTCGGCGTGAAGTGATCCAATATGGCCGCCGTGCCGCCTCGGCACCGCAGACAGCAGCCAGGTGACTCAGAAGGAACATTTATAACTACTGGTGCTAATATCTGTACTAATCCGTGTATCAGGTGGCACTGTTAAATCCTTTAATATAGTCAATTCACGGTTACTCCCAACTTTTCTGAAGCCCTGCTGAAGTTATGCTACCAGGATATACCTCCGCCCCATGCAAATACATCAACCAAGTCTAGAAAATCACACCAAAGGGACAACGCACCGCATTCGTGTGCACTCCTTGTAATAATATTGTGCACAAGAATTATTTATTACTAGGCATTACCAAGACACATATTTTCTCTGTTTTTTTCGTATTGATTTTAAATGGAATATTATAATTTGTAGATAAAATTTAAGTTAAACTTCTTTTTAACCAAAAATAAAGTGCCTTTATGTCAATAGAAGTATCAAACTCTTGTGTTACATTACATATTTAGGAAACAACCAAAACGTCATACATTGGGTGATTTTTCAAAGGTTTTACTCAAAACGTATGAAGAAACCGCAAAATAGACTATACGTCAACATTACGCCTATAACAATAAATCGGTGTGTGGCTGTGTCGGGCGTACATCCGTGGATTTTATGTTAATACGTCTGCGATAGCGGGTAATGTTTTCTTTGCAATAAGAGAACGGAATGAAAGTAACGAAACTGGTTCTTGGCTTTTGCAGTTTAAATCATTAGATCTAGACAGATCTTTCTTTTGACACCAAAATCAGCGCTGTAGCACATCGGAGCCGCGAGATACCGGGCCCGGAAATATTCGCCCAGCCACAAACTTGCCACCAGTCGCCGCGGGCGCCCACTTGCGCCTCGCGCATGCGCGGGCCAACTCAAAGCCATGCTTTCATCGCACTCGTATGCCCAATAGTACGAGACCACATTTATTTCAAACGTGTGATTATAGTCACGGAGTTCTGGTGTCGGAATATCACCCTGCAAACATTGCATCGCCTTTTCCGTCCTGGCAACCCACGTGTCGGTCAAATTTCATTGACGTATTCACGTTAAAACTAGTTTCATCTGTCATTCATTTAAACATTAGTCTACACTACCAACGGTACTATACATACAGGGGTTGCGTTACAGTACACGCATTCATAGGCAGTGATTTGTTTTAAATATTGCTTTTAAATGTGCCTTAGTAACATTTCACAATCCTATTAATTTTGTCGGTGTTATTTTAAAGCAATAACGTGCTGATGTTGAAGGATTATTGCTGTGGAGATTAAAACATTCTGAGCAGTGCCTCAATTTTAAAAAATGATTTTATTATATATATATATACATTTATTAAAGTAAGCAACTCTGTCGATTAAAGAGAGAGACGGAGTAACAGTTTTTTTTTATTTATGCTCGAAATTGCGGTTTTTTTTTTAGGTATAATTTAATTTAAATTTGATGTATATGGTTTGTATTTACATTTTGCGTACAAACGTACGCCAGGTTAATCAGTTTGTTAGAAAGCCATCTAACATTGGAATAAAGAGTTTATTATTCATTTTCGGACAAGGTAAACTTGAAACACTTGTACGTTTGTGTTACTTTTGCTATTGGCCCGTGACTTACGTCACACATCGTGGAGGGATCTCAGCCAGTAATAGCCCTTTAACTCCCCGTAGTAATGATCGAGGATGTTGTTACGTGTTGCAGCTCGCAACGACCGCAAGCTCTCGTTATGCGCGGTCCGGTTCCGGGTGGGGGAGGGGTTCGGGGGACAAACCTCGACCCT